>JAQIWI010000009.1:0-172133 GCA_034698825.1 Deuterosminthurus bicinctus
AAAAACCATTTTCCTCATTTTTTAGAAATCCGTGCGAAACTGCCAGAATCCGCAATTTCGGACACACATACCACGTTCACCATCGGACTAACAGACTTGAGACTACCGAAAAGCACATGTCCAGATCCTTACCTACCGATTGATGTTGCCCATATCAAGAATAAACATGCCTAAAGACCTGTTTTGCCTCGAAATGAAAATTCCACAGATGGATGATTTTAAGAATCGTCAGATTTATGAATACGCGATTAAAAAGCCCTATTCATTCCAATTATAAAATCACCATTTTAGATTACAAAAAACTTCGAACGGAATTTCTGGTGTGGAGTAACTGCCTACTATGCGTTCTTCAATTACTTGCTTAAGACCTATCCACATCCACTGATGGGGTCACCATTTAAATAGCGCGGGGCTTTCTAGTTAGTGGATCCTGTAAAGGGACCCATTTCACGCCCTTATTTCATCCTTAGGATGGCTCTTAGTCGTTTTGTTTAACAAACTCAATGTAAAAGTAGCAAAATTATTATTTCAAAAAAAGTACTGCCTCCTTTAAAAGGGAGCGCATTGAGAGAATAGATCAAGTCAGAGTGATCGCCATTTGTGAACGGCTCGTTGGGTAGTCGCGTCTTGAGAACTAGGCCAAAATTCTGAGATTGAGACCTTAAGTTAAACATTCTGTTACACATCATGTAAGAACTGAAAGAACCGATGCATAATTGGTCGTTTCTGGAAATCTGTGACTGCACTCTTCTGGCAATGGAGCTAACACAATAAAATGCAAATATTGACATTTTCGCCGTTTTTTTTAGATGTTATAAATACACTGCGTGCTCGTTGAAATAAAAAATATGTTCCAAAAATCATAATGACACAGAACTGGCCAAAACTGCATACCCCAACTTCAAAGCATGTCGCACCATGTAAAATTCCCTTCAGTCGTCCAATTGACCTCTACTGATAAAAAACGCCGCCGGCAAAGGAAATTAATTCCGGTTCGGTATAGACGTGTGGTGATATGAGGCCCCCGATGAGTTTTATTGTACAGGCCTGCTTGTGCATGTGCAAAGCCAAGTAATGTTGGGCAGACAATTCGAATTTTACAAGTGTTGGATGGAGAGAATGAGGACCTTGGTTGCTAATTCGATAAGGATTAATGTGTTTGCATGAAGGGTATTGTGAAATAGTTGAGCCAAAGGGAACTGGCGATTTTATTGTGTAAAACAATGCGCTCCCAACTTCATGTGTATGTATGCAAGTGAACGTGCATATTTGAGAGAAAGGGGAGGAATTGAGGAACCTAGCAATTTCCAACTGATTTTATTTCATATAGTCAGATTTCAATCGAGCTGTGTCTAGCGCTCTAATCTTTGTCTGTCTCTATCTCAATATGCCCAGAAGCTTTTGAGTACGCAACAGTGTTCCTATGTAAATCATCATTGTGGCAGATGGGAGGTAGAGAGATAACGAGCTAGAGAGCATGGGAGATGGAGCATAATTGAGGAGCCCACTTCCTTTTGTAACTCAACTGATAGCGTTACTATTACTGTTATATGCATGCCCTTCAATTTCACCCCTTTTGCATTGCACTTGGAGCATGTTTAATTGTTATTCTCCAAGCGCTTGTTCAATCATAAGGTTACCTAATGTTGTAATCATAGCCTCGACGGGCACATTTTCGTTACAATATTATTAGCACTTAATAACTTCCACTATAGAAGAGAGGGAGCACTCTCCAACGAAAGTATACTCGTTGATTACCAACATGTGACCGACCCTCATATAGCGCTAGGTCAACCGAAAATTTCCACCGTAACCTACTTCACCGCCAATTCGCCAATAATTGTTGTCATTGTGGACTGGCCATGAAAACTGTGGAAATAGCAAGGATGGAAATACATCGACCAGTAGTAGTACCATAATGTACCATCGTGTACACAGTACTTGCAATTTGCAGTTAATAGGATACGTAGTGTACTGTGCGTAATTCGGAAGAACTACAACTGGCAGCTAACTTGCTTCTAGTAACTTTATCGTGTAACTCTGTATCCATTTAATATGCATTCGCTTGGAATAAAGCAGCGTACGCAATCTGTGAGATTCATCTCATAATGTACACTGTAGCATAGTAGGGACAGTGGGTGGTATTTAGAATGTTGAGAGCTATAATATTTACTGCGGGAACAAGTTAATGCAGACGTTGTGACAATTTATTGAGAGAGCCTACTTTTGACCCAAAATACCATATTGTGGCAGACCAGGAAGTTTACCAGCATTTGGCTCATACTTTAATGCTCAAAAGAGAAGCATTTATAAGAGGAAATTAAGGGGAAGTCAAGCTGGACCACGGACAGGCTGGAAGGAAAGGCTATTGAATAGCTGAAAGTCTTTATTCAGAAGGAAATTTGATCGAACAAGTCGATTTCTGCTCAGTCAAACTCTGAAATCAATGTAATCCTCCCTTCAGGATCTCCTCTATAATAATGAAATTCTACTGTCATTCAGCTCTATTCGTACGTGTTACATGACCGTACTTATTTATGCTATTCTTAGGATCCCTTTAAAGCTCCCGTCAGCGATCCCTCTTCAATGGGGTCAGTACAACTGAAAAGGATTTGTTAGCATTTCTATGGATTTGAACAAGAAATTTTAATGTAAGTTACTTCCTCTGATCATTATTACTCTTCTTGTCTAGCGATGGAGATTTCCCTGCCGTGACCACTGTAGCGTTATGCACACTAATGTACTACCTAAGAAGGGAAGGTGCATGGATGGTAAGAGAATAGAGAAGCTACACAATTTCCTTGTGATGCCTCCTAGCTATGACAATAAATCCTTTTTGAATTTTCATCGTACACCTTTCAATCTATTACGTTGAATCTGAATCTGCCGAATCTAGCAAAATACTTTGTTGTGTAACCATGAGTATCGTCTTATTTTCCTAATCAGCATTCTTGGTAGATAAACAATTGTAAATCAGTGGCTAAGACTGATCAGGAACCTTCTTTCTTGGTAACCGCGAATAGAAAACTAACCACCGTTCTTTGATACAGTGCTTCACCTTCTATTTTTGACAAATTCCTAGCAAACTGCTGTACAAAACCAATGGAAGACTACACCCCTAACGATTCATTTTACACCAAAAAGACACGATGATCCTGCCATGCATCAAAGCCATGTTTTTGTTAGAGGCAGATAGATGATCATTCTTGACAACTGAATTAATTTTTTAATGGTAAAAACTTACACTCAGTAAAGTTTTTAATAGTTTCCTACATTGGATGACTAACAGGTACCTATTTTGCGTAGTAAATTATGATGATGAATAATGGGGTGCATCAAACACACACACACACACACACACACACACACACACACACACACACACACACACACACACACACCAGCTTCTCTAAGACAGCCCATGTGATTTGCTCACACTTGGCCCAAGTAAATTAGTAGAAGTTTGTCCCGGTATTTCGCTCAAAGCTCGCCCTGGTCACTCACTATAACTTGGTTCTTAAGTAACTCCAAGTTGACGCCGGTGACTTCAACTTGACTCCGGTAACTCACCCTAACTTGGCCCCGGTAACTCACCCGTATTTGGCTCCAGTAAACACTGTAGTATGGCCCCGGTCAGAAGCGCTAATTGGGCCAAGGTAACGTCACTCTGATAGTTAGCTATAAAGTCGCTTCGATAGGAAGCACTAACCTGCAGTTGCCATCGATTGGCATGTACATTTACCGAAGTATGTCAAATACGGTCCATGACGTTAAGTAGGAAATATCATAGGTTAACTCACACGAAGCATGCGAGCATTTTGAGGTATCACATGATTTTTAAGGTCAAAACGGCCAAAAGTTACCACGAAAATGTCCCACATCGCTCTTTCAAGCGCATTTTCAACGCGTTTTCACATTTCAATTATAGTGTTGAAAGATAGATAGAAGATGTAATATACGCGACGCTACTAAAACGCCAAGTGTTAATAGTGGTTTGAGTATACTGATAAGTTATTTACACAATCCCAAGCTCGTAGCATAATATATACAGAATTGAGTTCCACCTTAAAAGTTTCCCGTGAATTTCATCAAATAAATGAATCGTAACTTCTGCATCTCAAATACATTTCCTGTCCCTTTAACATTTCAAAACATTATGTCTGCAATATTGTACAAGTTTTAGTCCCTTCCCTCGTGCTTCTTCTTTATCTTCTACTAAAGGCTTTCAAACCATCTGCACCTTTGGAGGGAGAAAAAGGCAAAGTCAGATCGTAATTCTTCCTTGTTTAAAGTAATAAAGTGCCCTTTAGTCCCGTGCCAGAAAAATATCCTCCTTGCGAAGAGCCATACTTTCGCCAAAGTCCTTTTACTTTGATGAGTAAACCATTATCCCAATGAGACCGTGTTCGGAAGGTATTACTACTTTCTATTAATTCTAACCTATAATTTTACAGCTTGGCATTCACTAGAGTCAATTTCAATGTGAATTTAAATACGTAACAAGTGTAGTGTAGATGATAAAATATTTCAGAGACATTTCCCGTACAGAGGTGAAAAACATCCAGAGAATGTTACTTAGCATCGTATCGACAGTTCTATCAAAATACAGAGCAGGATCGCCAGGTTTTTCTGGAACTTAATGGCGTGTAATCCTCGTGATGTCTGTCGGGATCAGGGTTTGATGGCACTTAAGCAGCATGTGGTCCAACAATAATTATGTTTTTTGGGACATTAAGATTATCTGAACATGAATATGTTATATTCACAAATGCCTCTTACTACCTTCGTTTGCCCTTGCAGTCTTACATTGGCAGAACTGCTAACGCAACTTTGCGTTAGCACTTTGAAGCGAGGACTATACTAGTCAATTGCAAACTCAGTCTCTTTTCTTGTGTATAGGAAAAGTTTGACGGACGCTTCTGCCCACATCTCTCACGGCTTTCACCACGGGTAAAAATTATCCCCGCGGTTTACATCTCTGTCATCTTTCATTCATCCTCAAAGGTGGCAGTTCTTCATCCGAACTTCACAGCATAAAACTCACTACTTACGCACGCCATGGGAAATAAAGTTGGTGATAAAAGAGACGAATCCATTTCGTTTATTCGTACTCATGTAGCATATATGTATTCAACTACCTCGTCCGATTTGACTAACCTCAATGAACCCACCCACACGTACAAACAAACAAAATCAGATTGAGTTTGGACAGAGATAAGGCCGAAGCGATGCACAACAATTACACATAATATCACGTGGTGTTCAACCAAATTCGTTCCTTGTTTTTTTCCACACGTGTCTCATCTTATTCCTGTAGAAAGGCACGTAAAATCAGGGAATTCAGTTTTCACAGAGCCTGAGAGACTTCTTTTAAATATTAATTTTTGTGATACCCATCGCCGCTTACGTACTCCTTAGAGAGCATACAATGTCAGCAATAGTTCAGAAAAAATCAGAAAAGTTGGCGATGAGTAGAATAAAGGAGGGAGAGGGGTGGAGCGACCATATGACGGGAGAGCAGCAAGTTAATGGTTTTTCCCTTGATTCGAAAGCTTTATATAAGCATGACCCTTTGCTGCTTGTGCTACAGCAGGAGAGAAAAATCGTTTTTTCTCTTCTGAAGTCGGGCTTTTCATCTCAGTGGATGCAGAGAAAGGAGGAAAGGGAAAAGGAAGAAGTGAGCCAATTTATTGGCGGAGAAATTTGATATCATGGTTTGCATCCAGATTCACATGGAAGTTAGTACCTGAAGTTGAATAGGTGTTCTAGAGCTATAAGGCGGTAGATAAAGAGACAGAGAGATAGTTATAATGATGCCGTATAAGATGCGAGATAAGAAGCAATAGCAGCGCTCTGCCTTTATACTTTCTCCCAACTTCAATAAATAACGCTCTAATTTGTCCCTAGAACTATCCCTACACACTCTACTACAACTACCATACCTTCCTGACCAAGTTGAAGCCGTAGTGCACATACAGCCATGGAGCATGTGAGCTGAAGTGAGACTCATTTTGGAGAAGAAGTGCACGGGAGGCAAAAAAGATTATACTTGTTCCTCCTCATTCTTTTCTCAGGAGGTAGTTCAACACTACTTTCTGGCAAGACAACGCAGGAGGAGGAGGACGAGAAGAACGAGAGTTCGCCGTCTTCTTGATACGGCCAAAGAGAGTGTGTCATCGTTATAAAAATATTGGTGTAATTTTATACGTTTATTGGAGCTTTTCCTGTCATGTTCCATCTTAGATTTTCCTTCTTACCTTTATGTAAAATATATTGCAGGAACTGCTTTTGGGGAAAGAATGGAATTTCTATTTTACTTTTATTACACACAGATGGTCGCCATCCTCGTCGTCGTCCTCCTACCACCCACATCCATCTCATCTCTCACCCTCTCTCCTCTTACTTTAACTTTAGTTCACGTTACATAAGCAGCCCAATTTCTCATCTTCTTTCGACATGTAAATATGACAAGCCTTCAAAGCACACCTACCTTTTCTACTTTGCCACCTGGCTCGCTTTCTCAGTCCCTCGGCTTCTTGCTTCACTTTCCACTTTCCCATTTTTCATACCTCACCACGACGACGACTGCTAGTGCATTTTCTTGCCTGGCTTCAATGTCCTCATGCATATACGTCTTTTTTCTGCATATATTTCAGTACGCAATTCATGTGTGAGATCTCCGGGAGCTACCACTAGCTTCAATTCTCACCGCTGCCGTATCGTCAAAAATTCATCGTGACTTCTTCTGGATTTGACATGTGCATTTCCTTGTGGCCGCTAGCTCTCTTCATTGTTGTTGTCATTTCACAGCCATTCACGTATTTTTTTTTAGATATGTCACTAGTCTAGTTACTAAATAAGCATTATCTGAGACTTTTTTGCTCGGATTAGGCATTATGACACTATTTTAGCGGATGGTTGAAATCGGAACGCTAGATTTTATGGAATTTTTCGGCTGAATAATTACGCTTCCTGTGTCAAAAGCGTCTAAAGTATGATATCCTGACGAAATTTTGGAGCCTGTCTATTGATTTTGTAAGGGATCTCATATGCTACGAACAATGAAACCACAGCTCACCTCATGAGGTAGAAATTCACTCTAAAATGTGAAATGGCTAAAAATAGTGAGCTGCTGTAGTAGTGATTTTGGTTCATAGTATTTTATAATAGTGTTCCCATGTCTTACGAACGCCTGGTAACTCATTGAAAAGTACTGTAATTCTAACGTGGCCCTGCTGGTTCCATCTAACGTGGTCCTGCTGGTTCGGTCTAACGTGGCTCTGCTGGTTCGGTCTAACGTGGCTCTGCTGGTTCGTTCTAACGTGGCCCTGCTGGTTCGGTCTAACGTGGTCCTGCTGGTTCATTCTAACGTGGCCCCACTGATTTTCTTTAACGTATCCCCGCTGTTTTGCTCTAGCGTTCCCCTGCTGGTTCGGTCTAACGAACCGGAAAAGCTGTTTTTCAGCATTTGCCCCAAATGTGAGGGCAATCCTCGCAATTAGCTATAATCTAAGGAATTACTGTCAATCTGCAACTAACTGGCTTTCGATCGAGGTACTGCTTGTCGAAATCTATTCATCAAGGTGAGAAGAATTAAGTCTTGAAATGTCGAAAAATATTCCGATTTTGCGTCAAACCCGGGTTTGGGCGTGTTTTGGGGTAAAATCGGGGTTTGCTTTTGTCCAAAACGCTCAAGCAACTCTCTAGCTTTCGAATAAGCTAAATTGTACTAACACATGAAAACTGGATGTATGGTCTAGGGGCAGATAGCTTCGACCCATTTTTTGATTTCCCTAATATACACGGAAGCGCCTTTGCTAGGAATCTGCACCATAAAATTTCAGTACTTTTTCGAGTAAAGAGCAACAGCGCTTCATTAGCAAGCCAATGTACTTAATCTGACGTCTTGGGAACAAGATGTGGCTACAGAAGATATTGGCGTTGACATGGGAAGACCATGCTAGATGTTTTAATGCTAGATGGTCTACGACAGGTCTGCTGGAATCGTCCACTTCAAATTGTACTTTCGCCCTTGTGAAATTACGAGTAGTTCTAACAGAAACTCATGGTAACACTTAGCACACCACAAAGTTATCATTTTCAGTTGTACATAGCAGCATTTACAAGATCTACAGTCAAGATTTTCGGAAGGAGCCGAACCTCTAACTTGCTTAGCATTCGTATATGATCTTGAACTCACACGTAGCCATGATACATTATAGTGAATCCCTTTGATCTCTGAGCGTAATGAAAGGAAGGCCAGAGGAATTCTTACGAGGATCATGTCCTTAAGTTAGCCCTGGTAGTCAGTTTCTTCATATTTGTCTGTACAATTCAATCAACCTTTCTCACCTCTCTCTTCTTCTTCTTGCCGTCTCTTGTTGTCGCAACTGCGATCTTTGCGTAACTGCTGCTCTGCTACTGCTGTCTTCGACTGATGCGAAGAAAGAATTCTGTTTATAGGCTGCTCAGTCAAGCTTCCATTAGAGGATAAAAGGATACTAGAGTAAGTTCAATGAAGTTCAATCAATATGAGGTACCCTTGTGGTAATTCAGCCAATTTTCAAGCTCCTTTCACATTTAACTAAAAGTTGAAGGAATAACAAATTGAGCAAGAAATTACATATATACGTATCTTTGCTGTGCAATGGTCTCATCGGAAATGAAACTACTACTCTCTGTCTCATGTGATGAAGCTCACGTATATGACGAACGTCATATATACGAAGGTGTAGACAATAGATCATGAGCATAAGTATCCACCAAGTCTGGTAGCAGTAGAGACGCGCACAGTCGGCAAGTGCACAAATGTTATGAAGGCATATGAGAGGAGCTTTTAATCTGAATGAGACAATATCCTGGACATATTGCGATGATGTAATGGTACATCAAGCTTGGCTCCAGGGACTCTAAGGGAGAGATATGGCCTGTATGGAAGACAAAGTTTTTTCTACACCAAAATACGTTCTCTTACCTACAGGTCACACCACGACCACCTACAGGCCTTCTAATCTGATACACTAATGCAGCAACGCAAATTATCAAGGATACACCAATAAATCTTGGAAATTGCCAAAGGGTCAACATCTTCCAGCACATCCAACGCATTCGAACCCATTTAGCAGGTACAACAAAAACAACATACCACAACTACCCAGCCACCCCACAGGAATAGACCACCCTCTCGATCTAACAGCAATATGCACAATCCCACCACAGCCAGAAACCTTTTCCCTCGATCCGCGAGAAAACGCCGAAAATTCACAAATTATCACTCCTAAAGAGCACTATGGACTCACACGGAAGACTTTGAAACCATACAAATTCCACCGTCATCATCGCAGAAGTCACTTAAATAAATGTATGCGACTAAAAATGGAAGAGGGGACAGATACATTCATAATGGTGAGTCCACATGCTGTTTGCCCAGTTCATTGAAAATGTTACAGGGGAACGTAGCAAAAATAAGTAGAAAAAAATATTAATAATCCCCTCATGCCTTCAAGTGCATTTGGATCCACGGGCATGCATGTACATATACGTAAAAGTATGTAAGAAGAATTCAAATAGGAGAGCACTCGATGACGGGGATGTCACACAGGTGGACAGGTGTTTGCTCTCGAAAATTGAATTCTAGACTCCACAAGATTTCTTTTTGCTTCAGATTGCATGGCCTCGGTTCTTCAGCGGGTTCAAAAGTGACAGGGACAAATTTCAGTCTTATTGGAACGGAAACTTTTCCCCTCGAATTGCTGAGAGTTGCTGGAGGCAAGGAATAAAGCAGACGACAGTGATGTTAGTGTGAGACATAGAGGACGAAGAGATGGGAATGAGAAGGAAAGGTAGACCATACCAAGCATACTAGATGCACATGGGGACACGAAAGACTTAGGAAAGTTGGGGAAACGGAAAGTGTATTTAGTGTCGTAGAAATGACCGTCATAAGACAATTTTGTCCTGTCGTCGATCTCATGGGAACTTCAGTGTACGAAAAATATCTCACTTCCTCGACAGAAATTCTTGGTTTTCTCCCTTCTTCTCTTATCACTCACACGTATCAGACCAGACACAGAAAAATATTTGACTCAACCCTCCTGTCGCATGTAGGCAAACTGTCCGAGGGTACAGCACCGAAAGTAAGCAGGACACGCATTTCATTTTTACTTTGTTCCCAGAGACAGTGGTCACCGTGTTGCTCTTGGGAGCCATGCTATCTCACCTATGATATTTTTTCCGCATGTGCAATACAGCGTAGGCTGTTGAATTTCCCTCCGTCAGCTCCTTTTTTCGTATTACTAATGCATGGACAGAAGTTGCAGAGGAACTTTCGATTATTACATCTAACGTGGTGTGTACACACACAGCGTGCAAAGTATGGGGGCATAATAACATGAAGGCTCGACTAATAAGAAGCAGAAAAAAGTTTCCTCTTAATATTTCCTGACAAGTTGATCGATCTGTAGACTGTGCGAGGAAAGTGAACAGATGAGCAATGAGAGAGAAGGCATTCCTTAACTTACTAGTGGTAAATAGTTTGCATACATTTGACTCGTTAGAACTCACCACTCATTCTATTTGTCGTCTAGAAAACTTTTTCGTTTATCGTTACTGAGGGAATCTTTTCTCACATGGATGTGTGCACAAGTGCTTGAGTTGCTTCATATAATCTCTATAGTATTATCTTCCACTTGTATGCATGCACTGTGTTCATTTTCCCTTCATGATACTTGCTTTTCCTCATTTTTTGGTAATTTTTCTTCTAAAACTTCTTGCGATGATCATGACACCCACTAGCTCATGTTTTCGGGTAGACCTCCTTCCGATTCGCGGCAAATAGCAGTCATTATAATGCTCAAGTAAAATTGCGGAAAGTATGGCAACGGCACGTACTGCTAAATTTGCATTACACTCTCCCTTTTCTGCCTTCTTCTTGCAGACTTCCGTCACATCACGCGGAATTAAGCGCACATGAACGGGTGTATCGTATGAAGTATGCAGCTCCTACTACTCACGTTCGTCATTCATGTGAGGCTACAATGAGACTAGAAAGCAGTGAGACATGAGGTAAAGTTTCCTAAATTCATTGATGCGAGAGCATATTGAATGCAAACATAGAGTGAAATTGGCAAACAGAGACGTCGGTTGGTTGAGCAATATGAGTACGCGTATGCACATCCTGCACAGACATGAAGGAGGAGGGAATGGATCCACCTACACGGAAGATGTTCGTATGAAAAATTGTCTTTCATTTTCTGCTTTATTACCAAAGGATTTACATTTTCTTGTACATGGATACGAGTTCAATCTTTTACTTTCTCTCACGCCACACACACGCACACAAAATTATATGGTAGATCTTCACTACTTATTTTGCAATGATGATGTTACCCTTGATAGTGATTACCACGAAGATGACGGGAAAAAAATTCTAGTCTTTGAAGGTTGGAAGAAAAATGGGAGGCCGTGCAGAGGAGCTTCATTACTACAGGATTTTTCTTGCCTCCTACTATGCATGCTAGTACCGAAAGTAGAGGGGACCCCTCACGACGGCTAGAGTGTTATGATTGAGATTTATACGTTTATTTGCCGGAGCCTCTTATGTCCGTGCAACTGAGAGACGAAATGGTTCTACAATCAACAATAGCAGGATGCATTTATATAATACAATATAATTCAAGCTGGGTATAACGGGCAAGAGCCCAAGGAGAATGGCTTAGATGCGGATGGAAGGAGAACAATGGTTTCTCCGCACTTACATCTGTCACATGCAGTTGTAGCTCTCTTACTTCTATTCAAAACCGCATGGATTTTGCAAGAGTGCGTCACTATAGACACATTTTGGAGTCACATCAATATATTTACACTCTCAAAGAGGCTTACAAGTCGATTGTTTTCTATTTTCTTTGGTGTTTTTTTTGTCACAATCACCACACAAGACAAAACATCACCGAGGAAGAAAGAGGAAATTTAAAAAGCCGGAAGCAGAGTGGCGAATTTATTCGCTCCGTTTCACACTTTCAGCTCACAAACTTCACTTTCAGATAGACAGCAAAAAATTGTACTTGCTTCAGGAAAGAGTCCTAAGAGCCAACGTACATACATAGGTAGAAAATTATTTTGAGCCAGTGAAAAGGAACCTTCTATCTTAACCATGCCAATGTAAAAGGATATATTCGTAATTGTTCTCTCTCACTCTGTTTATCTGCGTTCATCCATGAAAGACTACGTGTCATCCTACCCCTCGAAACGTGTGGTCAGAGACGGAGGAAGTGGAACTACAGTAAGTTATATAGTTGTTTACGGTTTCATTTATTGTTACTGAAGTCTGAACAAGTAGCTTCTTCTTCCCTCCGCACGCCTTGCACTCCCTTTCACGAGTTGCCTACACTTTCTTTCTCTGACTGCCGATAAGTTTTTATGAATGCGAAAGGGGAAAAAGTTTTCCCACACACTCACATACACACAAACACATACGACCGCTAGCACTACTGTCACAGGTCTACATACTCTGTAGTGATGTATGTTAAGTATGGTATGAGGACGGTAGCAAGCAGATTCCAATTAGCCCTAAGGAGTGATCGCGTGTGTACATAAGCCTTATTGCTAGCACCTAATAAATCATCACATCTCCAGCTGCAGATGACATGAAGAACAGGAAAATGCTTCAATGAAAGTTTCCTTAGGAGTTGTACATTGCCGATATCCTCGAACGCCTTGTTCTGACAACTTCATTTACAAGCCAATCATCCCCCTTCCAATCTCTCCCTATCTATGAAGTACACAAGAGCGAATGCATCATCAAGTGTTTTCTTCATGCTGTGCTCTCTTCCCCATTATCACCGTCGGTGTACCTTGTGGGAAACAGAATAATGGCTCATAACTATACACACATAGAAAGAATAATCATACAATGCGCGGTGAAGCGATAATACTTCGTGCTATGTTCTGTGTAGCGATGGCGTAGGCGGTGGTTTACTTGAGTATAGACCATGTCATTCTTGGCTAAACGCATACATGCATGAATGGAAGATGATACTGGAAGAGGATGGACGGATGGACGCCACCAAGAGTCCTAATTGCAAGCATGCATTCGAAAGCGAAGGAAAAGTATGCCACCACAGTAGGTTCAGAGCCTCTATGTGAAAGCCAGTGTCCATTAATATTCCCTCCAACGGACTCTCTTGAGCAATAACGGCATTTGAATAGAAAATAGAATTATGCCAAGTGGGAGCGGGATACGTATTGTTTTCAGCTGTCTTCTCACCACGTTCATTGCCATTAATTGGAAGATTTCAGGGAGAGAGAGAGAAAGAGACGGGCAGACATGCGGCAGCTCGACTGGCAGGCCGACGTAGACATGCTAAAACGAGTAGGAAAAGCTGGAGGAGAGAAAGGCAGAACAAGTATACAGGGAAGGAATTTGAGCAAGAAAAAAGGGAACACCAGTTTAGCACAACGATGCTTTGTAAAATATCCTGTAGGCTTTAAGGCAATGGGCTCTGTGTGAATCAGTTACAACACAAATGCATGTCCATGTGATGTGGTTAAGGCTGTTTCATGAAATTTTACGAAGAATGATTGTTACGATTATTGTTTTTATTTGCATTCGCACGCACACCCACACGGCAAAAACAAGAATACATGGTAATATGAGTTAAAACAGTATGCTGAGGAAGGAAACAGTTGGCCTGTTTTGGGGGCATATTGTTGTTATTGCTACTAATGCCAAGTCACGGACATGGGAATTCGGCGAACGATGCTACTACATTTGAGAACAAAATCCCAGTGGAAAACAATAAGGCTAGTGGTATTTATAGGACATTGGCTTCTCTGTGTGTTTGTGTCTGCGTGTATTTTGTGACAAACACTGATGGTGCTCAGTATTTAAATTATTAGTAAACGATTGGACCTTACTGAATATGAATTATTATGTCTGACATGCAGTAGAGCTGCATGGTAATTGTAGGAGCGTAGGCAAGGAGAGGATGATGTTATTAAGTAAGTTGTAGCCTGATGGCCTTTGTTTGAGCACTTGTTTTTCTTGAGAAAGAAGAGAAAGTTGACTGAAAAATAATCCTAGAGCTCCCTAAAATTCACCAGTAGTGGCATGGAAAGTACGTATACACAATGATTGTATCAAGTTTCACACAACATTCGTGCTAGTTTTTACGAAATTAATTGCTCCATTTAGAGAAGTAACATAGGACCCTTTGAAATAGACAAGGCAGATTTGTGTCTACATTACTCTTTGTGTGTGCAGATAGTCAAATAATATTTCTAACTCCACATTCGTTACATTTCAAGAAGAGGAAAGTAAGTCTGTATAGTTCTGAGAGTGAGAGAGAGACAGAGAGAACCAGAAAAGACAACCATGGCGAGAATATTAGTTCGCTCTACTATATCATAATTAGAAACCCTATTATTTTCTCGTTACTCCGGATAGTTAGGTTAAATTTGCAGGCTTAATTTCAAAGCTAGAATTAGGGAAACTGGAGCCAACTTGTTCCATCCATGATTTTAAGTCAGGAGCTCCACGGGAGTGGACGTGAGCAATGTACCAAGTTTTCCCTGTGGGCTCCATAGGGGATTTTCTTCTTCTACTTCTTCTCTCGCCGACACATTACAAGCTGGAAATTCTAATAAGAAGCCAAAGCATAGTGTCGGAGTTAGTAGGTGGAGAAGAAGAACAAGAGGAAAGCTTGGGTCGTCGCTGTAACATCATTTTATACTTGGTATTGAGAAAAGCATGAGACTATCATGATGACGGCATGTATATATGTACACACAATCTTATCAGGAACAGCAGTTTGGGTTTCGGGCACACACCATACCCGTGCATATTATATGAATGTGAGTATGTACGGTCAATGAAGGGGTTACATTGTACCAGAGAGAGAGAGAGAGAGGAACACCGAAGTAATTTTTCACAAAATGTGTCCCCCTTCCTTCCCGACTATATCGTGACATTTTTCTGAGTAACTTCACGCCCCCGTGCTCCTCTCGTCATGCTAAAACCTTGTCGAATTAACTTTGTCACCTCGTAGGATTGCATGCAGGGAATAATTTGTCAGCTGCTGCTTTTCTTTCCCAAGTCTCAAAAGCAAGAACCTTCGGAGACGTGCTCTTACTATTTAGTCTCTGTTTAGGCCCACAATGGCAGGCTAATATGTTCATGTACGTGTGTGTGTTTAAACAAATGTATATGCTTTTGGTATGAATTTAATGTAAAAAGGGGTCTAGTAATACTGTCTTTCATTCACACAAAGAGTGATGCGTTCATGCTCTACGAGTGTAGGAGGACCTTTTCCTCGTTGCGTAGGTGTCCGCCTCTCATGCGCTATATAGCTTGCACGTGGGAATCAAGTTGCGCTTAGACGCTTCTTGATAATTTAGTTGCAGGGGAAGAATGTGCGCTTATCATTTCAGAAAAACAAAAGCTTTCAGTAATTATCACCTACTTAAGCTCCCCTACCCATGCTTCCCGGAAGAATAATTGCAAGAATCCTTACAGTTTCCATTCCGCTCAACTACAAGCATTCTGACTACATGCATGCCTCTCCGAATTATGGCAACTAATAACAACCACCGCAACTTACTTTCTGCTATTCAGTATAAAACAAAAGGATTTGCATAATGCATGCTCTTCCACCCGGTCAAATCCTTATTTTCTTGTTTGGCCTCAGCCGCAAAAGAGTAGAAAGGACAAGGCCGAGGAAGTCAGTTCCTACTGCTGTTATCGCTAGGAAGTGTATTCCTACCAGTAAAATGATTGCAGTGTATCATGAGACAAGTCGTATTACTGGAAAGCATCACTCATTCATTCATATTTAAATGACTCGAAACAGAGAGTAGAGGAAACGAAAAAGGAATTATTCGATATGATAAACTAGAAAAATGGCATACTGATTGCTTGGTTTTACAATGTTTTCTAAAACTGTTCATTCCTAGTAGAAATCCGTGATTACGCTGAGGAATTCCGACAATAAGCTTGCTGCAATACAAATAGCAAAGTTCGTTATCATCCGCAGCTACCAGAATACCTCAATGAACGCTTCCACCACACAAACCGCTGGGGACGTGTTCCGGTATGTCAAGTGTCCACAGGAGGATCAAAGGGACTGAGAGTCCATTTAGGTTCGAGGAACATGCAGAAATCGAGAGAACCAGGTGAGGTGAGTTGCTTGGTAATTCAAGGAGACACGGAGTAAAGCTAAGGCCATTAGCGAGTAAAGTTGAAACAGAATCGATTGTGAGCTTGTGTCGTCTATCCTGCTGTTCTCCACCACAGAACGACCACGATCGCCACCACGATGTCCTGTAGGTAAGAAATCGTTCCTAGCCATCCTACATATAACTGCCACAAACATTTCGCAATTCTTCCGCGCCAGCAGATCAAGCTTGACTTCACTTCCACTAAGTGAATTCTCCATTGATTATCCAGCGATGTCCGCATTTACAGTATCTGAAGCACGGCTTTGAACCGTCAATGCAGCAGCTATTTAAGAAGAATTCACCAGAATAGATGGTTTTATCTTATCACTGCTCCTCCATGGCCCTCCTGATTACATTCATGTTGATTCCACCCTACTGGTAAAGTGCTATGCTGTTCCTTGCGACATCTTGCTTATTGAACCCAATCTGAAGTCTCTATGTTGCTGTGAAAGTACCTCATTCCATGATCATCATTACAGCATCACATGCATCCAAGCTTTAATGCTTTAATGTGCACTCATAGTTGGAGGGGAAAAATAATACACAGAAGCGCGGGTGGTAGTTAACATTTAATATTTTTTCGTCCAGTTTTTGGTAGCGTAAGTAAGTACGGCGACTACTGAGTTCGTCTTCGTGGAGTTTGTGTAGTTTCGAGATCTTCAGCGGGACTCTGTAGCGCTCTTTATAAGTGATGATTGCTAGTTTATGTTACATCAATCTGTAGCAAAGGATGTCCCACTTAGAATTCCGAAGAAAGTACCTGGGTGGGTACAGGTATGGGTAGGTAATGGGCACTAATTTTTCTCTGCAAAAAAAATCGTGGGTGGGTAGTGGGTACAGTTTTGGAACCCAAAAAAATCGGTACGGGTACAGGTAAGGGTACGTGAGGCCTGTACCCGAGTACCGAAATAATACCATTTCAGCCCATAGTTTGTGATTTAATTGCTGCAAGACATCGTAATTATCACCCGTTTCAATTGTTACAGCTGGTTTTTGCTCATTTATTCTAAATTTTCATGCTTTATACTATAAAGACTTGCTATTTGGGGTCTTTGTAGATTTTTTTATCTGTATTGCTATCCCGAATGTTTTTGTAGATTTAGTAACTGCGACATTTGCCAAAACACATTTGTTAAAATCTTATGAACTGCTCACAAATTGTACTTATGCAGAAGTGTAGCACTAGAATAGCGTTCAACTTGATTAAATTAACAAATTCAAGGTCTCTTCAGTTTACAAAATTACCTGAATCACCGAAGTTTAGTGTTTATTTCTTAAAATGATTAATTGAATTCAAAATTTAATTTCGAATTTTAAAATAGCTAAAAAAAACATTGCATTTACTGTCAAAAATTTTTCGTGGGTACTTCGGGTACGGGTACTTAAGCAAGATACCCGGGTCGGTACTGGGTAGATAAAAATGGAATTTAATGTTTGTAAATCTTCGGGTACGGGGATGGAGATAAAATGTACCAACCCAGGTGGGTGCATTCTGGGTACGGGTAGGAAAATTATTATGCATTTCGAAGTCTCCCATTATACCTTTCGACATTCGCAGGGGTGTCGATGCAATATTGGAGCTGTGAGAAGCGTGCGGGTTTGTGCGTTTTTGGAATTTTCTCGCGGACCTTCAAAAACGGAGGACCATGGTTTTTGATATTAGAAGGGTAATGGACTCGGGAGGAGCCGCCTAGGACTAGGGGCCTATTTCATAAACGTTACAATTCGATAATTGTCACTCATCTCCGTAAGCTTCACAATACGGTTGACTGACAATTGTCAACCTGTAACGTTTATGAAATAGGCCGCAGGGCGGTTGCTGCGACGATCTTTCATAAAATGAACGTTTGTTGATTTAGTCAGCTTATATAGGAAACTGCATGCTTTCGTTTTAATGAGAGACTGTCAGCAAAGCGGTGGGTTTCGAGCGGGCGGTGAGGTAGAGGTAGAATCGAAGTTGTGTTGTGTGTAGATGTATGGATAGTTATCTATATGTCTAACTGATGATATGGTTACGGTGAAGTTAAATTAATGTGTTTAGAGTACACGGTGAGGAGGAGAAGGGGAGAGTGGATGAGGGGGCGAAGGCCCACTTTACGCGACTCTTCTGCCCCAAAACTTGGGGGGTATTTAGAACTGGCTTACCCTTATTGGCTTTAAAAGCATGAGGAAGGGTAAAGGATAGAGGGTTCAAATTCGCCTACATGCTGCATCTCAAAGTTATCCCAGCTTAAGTCGATGCGCTAATCTAGCATCATCAACTCAACTTTCCTCTTTCTCCTGCATGAACAGTTATACTCATACCTACGCTCATATGCTCTTCGGCAAAGAAAGCTTTTCGAACTACGGAAGTATTTGTAACATGTACACACATGCGGAAAAGACAAGTTTTTGAGGGGCCAGAATGAGGAGGGAAGACAGCAAGTGAGATTAGAAAATAAAATGAGGTGTTGTTTTTAGTCCTCTGTGGTCCTACTACAGGAAGCCCCAAGTTGTAATCAGTTTCCAACTTTCTACTACCCGTGTGTGTCTTTACCTACAAGCCTGCTGAACAAATCTGTTGTCGCCGCCTCATTCTCTCTTCCCTCATGTTGCTCGACAAAGACCTCGCCATCATTGTCCTTCATATTTCCACTTTGGTAAAACTTTATCCATGTACAGGAGCAAGGGAATAGTGCCATGAGTTCCGTCAGGTTGCTATGCCCTTTCAAGTTTTTCTGTGACGTCCACTGCTGCGTCAAGCTCGGATGCCAACAGGATAGGAGGAGGAGGCTATTTGTATATTATTAATACTGAGACAAACTCTCACACCGAATGAGCTTCAAAATTAAAGCTGTCAGCCTACTTTTACATCCAACTTACTGTCTGGTGGATAAGTGACTTTTCTTGCACCTATTCCTGGTGGTCGACATGGCTGGAACATTTCTTGATGCTAATGGATGTGAACGGGTGAGCTTTTAAGCAAGAATGGAAGGAATCAACTTACTCTCATGTCACTTTCCCTTCCTTGCTAAATCACTTATTTTGATCAAGTCATCAGCCGCCTTCAAACTCAATTCCACTCTGTCCTCTCGCTATCAGTCTCCATCAATGTTTGAAATTCTACTACTCGGAAATGTGAAGGGCAGTCTATTGAAAGTCTGTGAGTAGACAAGGTTAGGGGTGAACTAATACACCGGACTCCACAGGAAAATAGAGAGACTGATGCTCTTTCCATGAAAAAATCAAGGTTGAGTGTGTTCGCAAGTAAGTGATCACATGCGTGAAGCAGATGGCTAAAGAAAGATAGAGAGCGGTGACACAAAACTCATTATTCCTCAGAAGCTACTCGTTTGGAACAGGAGATACGTTTTCCCTTGGATTCTTTTACGACTGCAGAGACAGCAAGAGAGGTTTATCTAGAACCGAGATTTTTCCGGCACAAGAAGGAAGCCTGGGAATGCTGGCTTCCGAATCTGTCAATGAAAAATCGCATGTACTACCAATGGAGAAGCAAGCTGGAAGCAAAGCGGGAGAAAGATCAATCACATACCCAGGATTCATATCGGAAGTTGAAATGGAGATGCTTTGGGGAGAAATATGAAGGAAGAAGAATAAAGATTCGATGGGAAGCGAAGGCATATTACATAATGGTAAGAGAGAAGATTGGTTTCACCGATACCGAGAGGGATTCTCATGAGAATTCTATTCCCCTATGCATTATATACTATAATATGTCTTACTCACCACATAGTCAACTTTAATGCTCAAAACCCATTACACTCACACTACCTTTCCCATGGAAAGTAGGGAAGAAAGTACTGCCTCAGGTGAGCGACTTCAACTCAAGATACGGTGCTGATTGAGCATGGTAAAGTTGCTGTTTGTGAAGAGAAAGAAAAGGTACATGGGCATGCAATTCTGTCTGCGACAAGATACACACACATGCAACCATGAACAGCAGATGGCTAGTAAATTGCGCCATCAACACATGTTCATACAAAAGGAAACATTGGGGTGATGAAATACGCGAGGGTCAGAGGGGTACAGAAAGATTAGAGAAAGCTCGGTGGTCTCTACAGCTATTGTGAGATGAGACGTGTTTTCCGCTTTTCGAATTCTTCATCGTGAGTTTATCATGAGAAGGAATTCCAATAGAGAAAGAGCTCTTCTTTCATTCTCATACACCCACTGTCTCATGTTACACACGGTGATGTGATCTGCACAAATACGGCGAAAGCACTAGAATAGGTGAGTAGCTACAGACATATTGTGGCGTTATTGGAGTTCCCTTTTGATAAGAATCCCGTCTATGTACTGTCTCCCTACCACATGAAAGTCAGTACTACATCACGAGGAACGGATAGCGAGAGAGACAGAGAGATTCAAAATTGAAAAAATAAAATGAAGCCAGCTGGCTATTATGAGTTAGTGGAAACTTACGAGATTCTTCATAAGCCGAGATAGTCTGTCTGGCTACGTATGCGTGTGTCCAGCAGCCGGCTAGCCAGCCAACCGTCGCTCAATATGAACACATCACGTACTTCAATAAACTAGTCTTTCTACATTACGAGAGTCCATTGTTGACTGAATATCTTTATTATGGACGGCTCTCTCTGTCTGTCTTCCTCTCCTCCTGTCTCACAAGTGATTTCTCTCCACCAGTTTTTTTTCTCTGGCCCATGATATAGATTCATTCAAGTGCATACACACTTGTGAGCTAGGGAAGGGGTGAAGGTGATGAAGACAAGACTGGATATTGGAATATGTCCTATGTTTACTACTACATTCATTCATTCTTGGGGAAACTCAGTTTCATTTGATCTCAGAATTCTCACTTATCCTTCAGCAACGGTGGTATTAATTTGCTCTCTCTTCCTGATTTACGCTCTTCTCTGATTTCCCTTACGCTGCGCTGGTCAATATTCACGCGAGAGCAACACTCAAGTACCATATGAAAACCTATTGCGCGACATGCCAGTTCAGCGAGAAGTTTTCAAGTATTCATCGTATGATGTGCACATAAGTTTAAATAAATTACTTGCCCATACGCATACGTGGGCCATCCTTTAACCAACAACTGTGATTTACTTTTCATTCCATGTAAATCAGTAGCTCATTCAGCTCCAGTTTCGTCTGAATAGGTGACATTGCCTACGATACAGGCACATAAAGAGGATATACGAGGTGGACTTTGGTGCACTAGAATCTTCAAATTAAAATTTGGATGTCCGAATCCGAAAGGCATTATGCAAAACAGCAATATTCAGAACTACAGCAGCCAGACAAAAGAGAAACAATTGGGCTTGCTCTGTTTTGTAGTTGTGTGGTTGCCTTATGTTCTTGAGTACTGTTGTCGTCGGCAAGTAGTTGCATGGTCAGAAGAGAATGCACATTGTAGTCAGTCTCTGATGAGCAATCTCTTCGTAGAAAGATAGTTACCACAGCACAAGGCACAGACACAGTATGACCTAACGGTTACGTAAGACTCGGAATAGATTGACACGATTGTTTCTACAATGGATGCTTTTATTGCTAACAAGACGTCAAAGGATTGTATGGTTGAGGGACTTTAGAGAAAGTGCGTCAGGAAAGCACCATATATTTCCCGTTGCATTCTTCATTGCTTGTCTTGTTTGTGCGCGTCTATTCAGAAAGTACCACTTGTGTTTCTTCTGAATGTGTGCTCTGCACGGATGTTGCACATGGAGAGACCACCGGGAGAAAGAGGATGCTGAAAGCAACAAATGATTAAGAATTCCTTTTTCTGGAAGGAAAGCGGAAAAAGCTTCTTTGATTGGTATTATCTGCCTCTTTCTGCTTTTATGCAATTTCTGTGGGAGTGACAGATAGCGAGGAAGAATGATGGAGCACTGCATATAGAACGCTTTCCACCCACTCATTACCAGCCAAACTCAAAAGTCATGCTGAGACCACACTCTTTTTAATAACTCGAAAAGGTTCAGAGAGGATTTTATCTCCATACCTTTAATGACATCTTTGGCTCTCTACCTTTAATGGGAATCCACATGGTTTCAGGTTATCTTCATCTGCGAAGAGAAATTGCTCGATGATTATTGATCTTTTAGTGTTGGCAATTATTACACGAAAGCAGGTCATTAGTTTGCCGAAATCGGCGTCGTACTAATTGGCGAATTTGTTTCAGGCGCTGGTTGACATAAAAGGGTAGTTAATATTTTCTGGCGATAATCAAAATATTTCCAGCATTAGGTATTGATTCTTAACGTATGTTACCTTATACACGTAGAAACATTCAACTTTTGCAATTACTTTAGGATCTGTGTAGCCTCTGTGGAATGAGAGCTCGTCAACTGCAGACACTGGACCAGGCTACCACTCTCTAATTATGGAATAGAGATGTGACCGTGATGGATCAAAGTTGAGATATCAACTGGTGCTCATTTCTCATCATACCACCAGCTGAACGTAACATCCTGGGTAATAGCAGTGAGTTTTTATAGATATGAATCAGATGAATCCCACAAACGTCGCCCGCTAAATGTGCATTTTCTGAGTAACACATGAATTGCTTCGGTTGCCTGATGGCCAAATGGCCAAACTCACTTGGAGCATTCCCCTTGTACATTATCCACGGGCAGACTGGACAGCTTTTCGGACTGCCTCGTTCAATTACTTTCGTCATAAACTAACTTTTTCCGATTTCTTCCAGATTCTATTTCTAGCTAGTTTCTTATCTACATGGTAATTCAGGTTGTCTTTTGATTAAACACCATGTACGCAGTTGCGTTTGCAGCCGTATTTACATTGATCTTACCCACAGGGTGGCTGAGGGGAAGACTAAAAATTGTTTAAGAGGGGATACAAAATTTCAAAAAACCGGAACCGAGATTTCTAAAAATTTTAGGGGTCACTCGGTGACATCAAGGTGCATACGTAATTTTCAGTGGAAGTATGGGCTGTGGGCAAATATGTTGAACACCCATCTTGAGGATATCAAAATGGTGCAGAAGTAACTGCCCAAATGGGACCGAACCGAATCATGAAGAATTGAGTGCATATTGAAGATGTTTAGTAAAATATT
Source organism: Deuterosminthurus bicinctus (assembly GCA_034698825.1). Taxonomy (NCBI): domain Eukaryota; kingdom Metazoa; phylum Arthropoda; class Collembola; order Symphypleona; family Bourletiellidae; genus Deuterosminthurus; species Deuterosminthurus bicinctus. The sequence continues at coordinate 23,255 of JAQIWI010000009.1, forward strand.
GTTTTCCTTAGAGTTATCAGTCCTCCGTAGGACTTAGGGTCCACTATCATTTGTATCCCTCATAGAAATATTCGAGTTGTGAATGAGGATCGATGTTCCTTATAAATGCATTCACGAGTGCGAGTGGTAGCAGCACAACTATGCGTCCTACATATACATTTCAATGAACAATTTAATGTATTGTGAGTTTGTCAAAAAGGAAGACGGTTGTAGAAGCTATTTTTCGGTACGGAATGAGCAAATAACATAGAATGGTTTCTTGGCTGAATTAAAGTTAGGTTAGGTCCTCAGTGCATTTGTGAACGTCGGTTGGGAGCCCGATTAACTTGACGCTTTAATGGGAGCCACGGCCTATCCGTTCATTGTAGACACCCATGTGTACTTTCGCAGTGGCAGTTGCATGTTTACTGCGCCTTTGGTGTTTATGGGGACGAGAAAGGAAGAAAAACTCCTTGGCAACTGAACAGTTTTGCTGGCTTGGCTTTCATCCACATTACATAAAGAATTCTCACTTAACTTGTTTGTGCGGGAGTGTGCTCCTGTAAACTAAGTGTGTGAGAGATAGGTTTGCTTAGGTTAAATTTTGAACCTTTGGCCTTCCATGTCTTGCTCTTCCAATTTGCAGCAAGGAACGGTACAAGGGAGATGAGGTCAAGGAATAAGAGAAGAAAATATTGTTGTAGCTGCAGATTTTGGAAGTGTTCCGAAGTGTTTGACTCGTATAAAGTGGTCGGCTTTTTGCAGTAGACCACGAGTGCACGAGTTTCACAGCGTGTGTACTTGCAGAAGGGAATCAATGTGAAAAAAGTATATGTATAGTACGCTCTGAATACAGCGAGACTAGCACTAGTACTACACTTAGCATCATGTTGGAAGCTCTCTTAACGAAAATAAATGTCACTGATAATTTATTGAGCTCGAGCATTTATTCCATCGATACTTACTGCTTCGTCTTCTTCAATCCCACAGCTCCGTCTATATCAATCCACTAAACCAGTTCACGCTCAACACTTGCGTGTAAAATTTTATAAATAACAATGCACAAGGTGAGTAGTTGATGTAAAACCCCTGAAGTAAGTGCAAAGTGTTTCCGCGTCAACCTTTCGCTGCCTCCTATGTCCCATGTTTTACGTTCTTTGTGTAAATCCCAAAGCGAGCATAAAACAGACGCGTTTCTGTCCTTCTTCAATGCTGGGCAATTCCCTCTCGTGGGGACCATGAGGTTGGTCATAGCACACAAAACTGGAATTTTTCTAGTTCTGATGAACTGCCTCGGATGTCTGTGTGGCCTGTGAGGGGCACGGAAAACAATATCTGTGGTTTCGAAGTGTAATCAATCCACATTGCTATTTTCTTCAAATCTACTTATTCATATTCTACTACTACGTAAATCTCAGGAAAATAATAGACCAACGACCTAGAGAAGCTTCATTACTCCCAGTTTAAAACTTACATTTCCTCTTCTTTTTCAACCTTACACTATAGTATTTCTGGAAAATAATGAGGAAATTTTCAGTTTTAGGGCTCAATGAATCATGTTGCCTTCCACACATAAACACACACCGGGGGGAAGGAGTGCCACATTTAATGCATTTCAAATTTTATTTCTTGTTATGCATCACAGAAATACTTTCGGAAATAAGAAAACACCTAGATTGCTATATGCACATGTGTCACATAGTCACATCATGACAAGAGTCCTTGCTTTGAGGCAGTCGATCCAGAGCTTGTAGAATTTTAATGGGACCAAAGGTATATCCACAGAGTTTGCTGAAGAGAGGTTTTGAATTTAAATCAACATCATACACATTCGCCCTATTACAAATAGAATTGCTTTCATACAAGATTTTTCAGGTTTTCCTTCTAATATCGTAGTATGTCCCACGATTGAACCCGAGACGAACTTTCATTCCAGAGAGAAAGAATGAAAACACACGCATTTCTTCATGTGCATTAATGCTCCCCTCGTTGCATATACAGGGTGGCCTAGAGATAGGTTTATACTTTTGAACTTGAATAACTTTTGAAGTTTTGAAGCTATAGAAATGTTGGCTACCAATTCTGAAACTATAGTCTTGGGGTAATGTTTTGATCTACTACTCATCAAAATCGCTCAAAATTTGACTGAGAAACTCGCACTCGTACGGAAAGTGGCCTGTGCGTAACTGGTAAACAAGTCGGACCTCAACAGCTGGAAGACTTAAGAGGTGCAAGTTCTATTCTGGCTGGGAGCTGAAACTGTCAACTGGATGCGAACAATTCATTAGTGCCTATATTCCACAGGCACTCCGCGGGGAAACCCATAGTTAAGTAATGAGCTGTACTTACTAATAGTAGTTGTAATAATAGTCTGAGAATGTCATCTTCCTGGAAAACAGTGTTGAACATTAAGTGAAAAATGACAATACATTAAACCTATCCTTGGGCCACCCGTATATTTCCGTAGCTACAAGCATATTGAAGGTTTCGGACTAACAAAACGAATTGACTGCAAGTGAGTTTATTCAGTGAATGGAATTGTAGCATTGTTGTAGTAAACAATTAGCCTAGGAAATAAGAACTGACGCGATGCGGACAAAGTGGGAGCGGGTTGTAAATCATATCCATCAGTAAAACCTATGTGTGTGAGATAGGCTGCTTAGAAAGAGGAGAATCTTTCGCCAGCAGGGCATCTATATCTAGTATATAGCCAGCATGATCCCTGTAGTAGACAGTACAGCGGAGATATTCAGAGGCAAAGGCACCACCGGTGTTCAAAAATGAGTGACAAGTTTAGGGATAAAATTGGGTGAACGATTTTATGCACAGCGCTCCCAGACTTTGCTATTCCTTCTTACTACTTTCGGGAAGAGAGACAGAGGCGGTGTGTGTGTGTCGTTAAATGAAGTTTTCCTTTCGTAATTCTAGTGTGACATTTTAGCAGAGAAATGAAGATTGATTGGAATGTTCCTTTAGTATTCACTTCCGTCTAACTTCACACACGAAGCAGTGTGGGAGGAAGACCGAGTGTGTGTATAGTAACTAAGAGAGTGCGGCTAAAGCTGATAAAGCCACGTCATGCTGAATACTATGACCTCATAAAGCTTCACGTCTTCCAAATCAAGAGAGTTCCTACTTGGGAAAAGCAATAAAGGGATGGGGCATCTGTCTGAATGCTTGGAATGTCTTCAAGTGGCTCAAGTATACGCTGTATTACTTGACTAGCACAATACTGGGAAGCTAATGGAGGGAAGACTTCAAGGGCGGTCCTGTCTCTGTTTATATATCTAGACTATGTCAAAGTTAGGAACTTTTCTCTAGCTCTCTCCCTTTGAATCAGGCTCAAAGATGAAGAAGATTCCTCACACACATGCATTGGCTTGAAGCAAATCAAACTCTCCGAATCGCCTTTGTTCGGTCGACAGAAATGTCACTTTGGTTTCGTACTTGCAGCTGTTGTCATCAGTAATGTTTACAAACTCAGAGCATAGTCAAATTCAATTAGTGGTTGAACAAAATACTGTAGCAGTCCACCACACGCATCCAGCCCGTCCAATGTCCGACGGCCATATTTTCAAGTCGTGCTCCCATCTCACGGCCTTCTGATTTAAAATATTTGACGAGAAAATAGAACGCAGGACCATAGTAAGATTTACTACTACGATTATTTCGACATTTTATCTTCGTGTTAAATCTGTGTCAGTAGCATACTGTGGGGGCTTTCCTGTTTCTATTTCATCTCTAAAGTCCTCAGACCTATTCAATGGCTATTTGTTTGTTTTCTTCGTAGGAAACTACAACGCACTTTAGGTGATAGGAAACAAGAGTAGTGAATTCACATTTAGAAGCGGAGGGGGATAGGAGTACCATCAATCACTCTTGGGTTTCCCTTACCGCGTCAACTTTCATCACGACTCTTCGCAAAGAGCTCTCCTCCCATTCTTTTCTCATTCTTCTATTGTACTCCGACTTACCAACACACAACAAGAGCTCTACATGGTGGGGGGAGTCTGTGGGAAAACATGTATTGAATTCTTCTTATTGACCCTCGCTTCTTATACCTTCTTTAAATGTTCATATTTATACGCAAGGGAGGCAGGGAGGGAAAGTGTAGCAGAGCTGAGTAGAGAGAGCGAGGAAGAGGGAAGAGCAAGTGGAGGACAGACAAAGAGAAAGTCCAGACATTTAGATAGTTGTCTTGAGACGTACTTTGTAGCCATTGCGCTTCTTCCTTTCCATAAATCTCTCACGCCCATTTACACTATTCACTGGGTAAACTGTGCCTTCCTCCATTGCTCATTCCCAATGTCCAACCTCATGCAGATAGTCACCTTTTCATGTAAAGGGTGGCCCGGATAGGTTTACACTTTTTAACTTGAATAAATTTTGACGGTTTCCAAACCGATTTTTTTAAATCTCGGGACCGGTTTCTCAAATTTCGGAGTTTCCTCTTGAGGTCACCTTTTGAATGTTCAGATACATTCTATGAGCTCTCGGCTTTCGAATGGTGTATCCCACATGTCTCTGCGGTCATTATTTTGGAAGATACAGGCGCCCTAAGTTTTCAAAATGGCCCAAAAACGTCCGTAAAACACTTGTTAAAATGGCAATTTTTTCGGAAATTTCGAATATGTGAGCCATTTGTGGAGCGATTTTCAAGAGTAGTACACCGAAAAATTCCCAAAGACTCTAGTTTCGGAAAACCATCATGTCTACTTCTTGAAACCGTCAAACCTTATTCAAGTTTGAAAGTGTAAACCTATTCGTGGGCCACCCTGTATGTATACACGATAATACAGCACAAAATGGAGAAAGTCGTATATAAATTTCATACTACACACACTCCGTATGACTTCTTCTATTACAGTAAAGGTCGCTATCATCTGACCTCTGAGTAGCTCAACCTACTGACCCGTCGTAGAAGCCATGTTGCGTAGTGCGAAGGTAGTAGGTAGATATTCGTGCTAAAAGTTTCAACTGATTTACATCATCAAGACCTCCCTCCTCCCACAAACATACCACATGACATGGTTGCAATTTGAAGAACCATAAGCCTCTGAATTACAGTTCATATGTGTCCTTACATTCTGTCGTCCCAAGTGATTACAATGAGCTTCATAAAGTTTCAGGATATTACTTCCGCCATCAACTTGGGATGTATACGTGAAACCCTAACGACTTGAAGGCGCTAGAAGGTAACCACTATAGCACATGGCTTTGTAAAAGGAAAACACCCACAGGCAAACATAGGCGAGAAACTATCCTTCTGAATCTTTCACGTGGAAGATCAGTTCTGACCACCGGGTGCACAGACATTTCAAGTATAACTCGCACTACTTCTTTTGCTATAGTTTCTTTTTATATGCTGTCCTTTATGATCCTAAAAACTTTGCAGTTGGACGGGCTCAGTACATAAATCTCTTCTCTCCTTTCCCTGCCAACGAAATTCAGGAAGTGAAAACAACGTACTTCTCTCAAAGTTATTAAGTCGCCGGCAAGATCCCAATGGTCCTCCGGGAATTCTGGTACATGTGCCAACAGAATAAGCACGGTCAGATCCTATGAAGAAAAAACATAAAGTAGATCGGATGCAAACCTCAGAGGGTAGAGCCATCGTGTTAACTCAAGTAAAAACATCGGATCATGAAATGCTACGTGGTCTTCCCTTTCGCTCCACTGCCTCTTGACTCATGCATGGTTGGCTGTAACTGGGTTACCACGGGAATCCAGTTAATTAATTAATTTTTTACTATCACTTCACTAATGCGTTTGTGTCATCTCCCTTTTCTCTACAGATCAGCGGGTCTGAGGTTTAAATAGGACAAATTACCACATCGACACTATAGTCATTGCCAGTGTAATTATTCTGCCAGAGCAATCTCAAGCCTCATACCCAGACTTGACATTTCATTTTCGGTCCACATCTTTTCATATATCCACAATGATCCACAATGTTCCTTTTTCCTCCATGCCTCCATTTCACTTTCCAAAGTTGAGCCGAAAGAGGCATCTGCGGTCTATTGAAGCAATCCCCTTTTCATCAGTGCTTTCCTTCTCCCAAAGCCCGCGACCTTTTTTTGAATTAACGAGCGAATATCAAACGCTCCTGTTGTCGTTGTGTTGTGTTTTGTGGACTGTAATAATGTGGCATGCGGATCGCATAATCGCATTAAAACCATCTACGTACACATTTTTATCTCAAGGTAAAAAAAACATTAAATTCCAAAATTAATCAAGGCCCAAAAAACTGATGATAAAATAATAATTTCAGCTTCTTTCAGATAATCACAGGGAACCTGCCTTGGGAGTAGTGCTGGCGCTGGCTTTGTAAATGTACCTGCGTGGTGATCAGAATTTGCTGAGCTTAGTAACTGGAAACTGTTATTTCCAACAGTGAAGTAAGTTTTTACGTCATTTCTACGTTTAGGAATCATGCACACTAATATTTTCATTGGATTCGCAGGGTTAAGAAGTATATTGAAGATGAATACATTGAATGATGCAGATATCCAGTCTGCTTTAAGATTGAATCCGATCCCAAACTATAACCTAGCAGATATTGCCATCAAAGCAAGCCGAGTAGCCATTCAAGTCTCATCAAGCATAATCTTCATCGCAGTGTACTATCACTTGAACCATGCTAATGTGGATCCTGTACCCGTCCTAGTAACTTCGTTAGTGACCAGTGCCATTGGATATGTTTTGTATCGAGTGATTCCATCCAGAAGTTGGACAAATGTATGGAGGGTTCCTAAGGAGCACGTTCAAGTTGCCGTTGTGTATCTAGTCTTTGCATACCTTTTAGCTCCTACACTACGGACCTTAACTGATACGATCAGCACTGATACTATCCATGTCACGGCTGTTTTTATGCTCTGCTTGCATTTAGTAACGAGTGATTACGGAATGAGAGGATTTCTAGTGTCCAAACCGATTTCAGTGAACGCCGCTGTGATCGGCTCTATATTCTTAGCCTCCAGACTTGACACGGATTGGGATTCGATAGCATTGTTGACGTTCGCAGTGCAGTCATTCATACTTTTTCCAATTTTCTCCGTCTTGATCCGGGAGTCGGCAGTTGTTCTGTCAGTGATAATACTATTTTGTGCTACTATGTGCATGTCAGTGTCACCGACCGTGTTCCTTGCGTATGCCATCCTCATGTTTGTAGTTATTATTATTTGCCCTATGATTTTCATTCTATCTTGTGGTCTCAAGCGAAACATGTACGGACCGTGGGATGAAGCTATTCCCGAGATAAAAAATAAGCAGGAATAGCAGAAGCAGTGGGCAAGGATAGCACTAATGTATAACCTTTTGTGATCTCTAGATTGTTTTTAAGGTAATGTTTAAAGTAATATTTGTCTGAACATTTCAGAGAAAGAACTACAGTAAGTGACCTTCTCAGTTCTGTAAGTGTGCATGTACATGCTCAGTTGTGATTTCTAGTTCAAGGTAAGATTACATGTGAAATAAACATGTTTACTGAAAAAGAATATCTGAACTAACGTATTTTGGGTTCACAACTTCACTTCCTTTAGCAGACTAAGAAGCCAAGTCTGAGAAAGTTTTATGGGTTGTAATTGCTTGAACTGGGCACCCACATTATTACTAGTCGCGCACCTAACCAATGAATGAAAGCTCACTGGAAGTTATTTTAATTCCCGCTGACTACATTAAAGAATATCGAGAGATATGTCGCTTTGGAAGCTGGGGTTCTTTGGATTTTAAGAAAGTAGCAAATATGCCCAGCCGAAATAAACTCCCAGTCATGATCCTTTGAAGAATAGTTTAATTCGTCACGAGTTTCAACCGGTCATTTATTGCTACGTAGTTTGGTTAGATACGAACAACACGATTATTCCATTCCATATAGCCGTCTCGTATTGAACATGTGTACATACTTCCCTTGTCATTCCTTGAAAATAATATATACCACTGTAATCCAAAATAATTAAGTCTTCCTTCAACCGCGAATTGCACTAGTCCATGCTTTGATCCTCTAAGGAGCTGTATGTGGTCGTAACCTCCTTATTACTCGAACTTTCACAGCAAACCATCTTTAAGTCATTAACCTAATCTGAATTCACAATAAATAAAAAGACTTAAATAGCTACAAAGCTGTTGTGGGTGATGTATCCTTCATGGTACCAAGACTAGGAGGGGGAGGAAACGGGGACAGTCGTAAGGACAAGTGCAGTCTTTTCCTAGAGCTACACTGCGTAAAACTTGGAGGAGTTGGGGACAACAATGTCTGGGTACCGAGCAAAAAATCCGAATTTGTAGACTGCGAGGTAGAAGGTGTCTGCGTTTGAAACTTGTTCTCCAAAATATTTTCTGAGATCAGTTGTTGCTCATACTCTAATAATTGACCGAGAAAATTAAAATTAGGGGAAATTGATGCTCTTTTTGACTTGACATAGCGATAAGCATCTTCACAGTTCATTCGTAAATGTCTCATCACATATGCGATTGCTACTGTCGGTGATCTAGAAATTCCAGCGAGGCAATGCACAAGGACACATTCGTTAGACTTCCTCACTTTTTCTGAAAATAAAACCACAATCAGTTCCAGGAATTGTTCGAACTCCATAATCAAGTGCGTGGTTTTTCCGCGAAACTCCCCACCACAATCCCTTCACAAGCCCACGCTGCAACATGAGAAATCGTAAGCTCAAATTTGTCACAACTGAAGGTGAACTTACCAACAAACTGAAAAGCCTGACCGAAGTGTTGAATTAGCTTTTCGTTGTGACTATCATTTACAGGAATCCTCATAAAATGCCCTTCGGATACGAAATCGGGTTTAGGACACTTATTGCTAACATTTAGCTCGTACGTGATGTTATGACTCTGAAATCACAATACATAAACTGTAATTGCCCAGTTCGAATAGCAAGAATGGTCATCACTTGAAGTTAATTTCACCTTCAGTAATTCTTGGTTATTTGCATCTTCTTCGGAACCCAAATAGAGAAATGGAAGAATGCGTGTAGGTCCCGTATTTATGGTGGGTAGGCACGGCTGCGAGAGAGCTGTGAGACCAGGGTACTTCCACACAGTATTCTCGCAAAACTCGGGATACAATGCGTGGAAATCGATAAATCCGCCTAAATTACAATAACACATGACGTAGACTACACACTTATTTCAACTTTTAAGTTTCCGCCGACATTTTTCTAGGAGAAAAGGATCCTGACCTGCCAGTACGCTGACTTTGGAGAACACAGCAGAAAATTTCTTGAGAAGCACATGCATGAAACTGTCGGGAGCAACATCCTCAACTGATGCTGTCCTCTGATCGTACACGATAACATCAGCACTCTCATCAATTTCAATCCGGTAATGAATCAGTAGATCCTTTAAAGAAATCTGTGAATGAGCACATGGATATAATTAGCACTGTGACAGGCAAATCCGATCTAGCTGATAAGAAACACGCATGAAACAGATAGCAGATAGCACTGACTAGAGTAACATAACTGATCACACATCAGTCGTCAACTAAACAGCATTTTGAAACAGCAAGAATTCTCACTTTGTCTTGTTGCAGACGACGTTTAATAAGTTTGGAACAACAAATGTTCACGGCCCCGATAATATGATTGTCATTAAATTCCAAAAAAGATCGGCAGTCAATGAGTCTGACCTGGAGAGAAAAAAGTATTGTTAGAATCAACATAACTCAATCCGTAACCAATGCCCCTCGACCATTCCAACACAAAACTCACGCTCAACTCACCTTTCTTGTATGATCTTTGAAAAAACTTGTTAACTGAGAGGGTTGGATTGTTCGAATCTGCGATAATCTTAGCGCCATTCCAGCCAGAAGCTTTCGTTGAGAAGAAGAAGAAAAGGACTATTCACTGGTGAATAGGTGACACACTGGATACATCTTTGGTGATTTGTTTCACTGACGACGACACAACTGCTACCTGCTAATGCAACAACCGGGGCTCCCCTTCCCCGCAGTGGTGAAGCATTCCAGGTGCCCCGGTTATTCTGACCTTTCTTGGCGTGACCCCAAAACACTCATCATTTTAACTGATCCTGTGGAAGACTCTAAAAATGATTCCGTTCAACTCAATGACCACTCTCCATCGTGATTGCTCGCAAGTAGTACCAGTAATGTTGACCTTCCATCACTTCCTCAAACAGGCCCTCCACAATTATTCGAAAAATCCTTGAGTAATTCTACAATACAAAATCCCTCACCCCGAACTCAAGTTGAAAAAGTCCTTCCTAAATCCTTTCTATAATTAAATGATACTGTCTGAAATCAGAGCCAAGAGAACATGTGCTATATGTGATGAGTCGCACACAGTTATAATAGCGTAAACAACAAATGTAGCAGCCGTACTATCAATGCCTGCTCAACGCTGATTATTAGAGACAACGACTTGACCTACAACTACAACAAATCCGTCAGTGACATATTTCCCTCTGATCCCCTCTACAATAATACATTTACCGATCGCTCCCCAGAGCCCCCTTCAACACAAACTTTTAGCGACCAGCTTGAACAGAAATTCACAGTCTTAAAATTTCCAGTCAGCCTGTAGAAAGAAAGTTAATTTTCCTAACAGAAGCCAAAATGCACAACTTACAGGCAATCACAGTCGAAGGTCATACACACACATATATACACACACACACACACACAAACACACTGCTGCTCCCTCACAATTACTACAACAGAGCCTCACACAGAATACTCTCCCACAAGATAGCTAAAATTATGAATAATTATTATTATACAAAATATAGTGCGAAACCTTAAAGTCTTCCCTACACTGTACACATACGCACCACATGGTTACACAAATTGGTCGTTACCACAGCTAGCATACTCATTTTTCCACTGCCTATATATCTCTTCAGCACTACCAGTCTCTCTCTTCTTGTGTCCGTATATGTGAAATGCTTGTCTGAAGAGCACTTTAGCTCCTTCTCAACCCACGGAATGGTGACGTCAGGACCTTTCGTCATTTCTCACCATTCCCATTGGCTTGTAAATCTATCCATGGGATGCATGACTCATTCTTGTGTATTCTTCATGTGTGTACGTATGGTGTGTAAGTGGTGTCTGTGTGTGTGGATGTGTCGGTCGGGACGGTGCGTGAGTGTGTTCCACGACACCCGGCCCCGGTAGTCCCGCCGCAGTGTTAAGTCAATGATTTCTGAATCGAATCAACACTCTGAGGTCAGCCAGCGCCATAGGAAACGTAAAAGGGCAGACGGAAACTTTTACTAGCAACCCATCTTACACCATCATCCGCGTTCCCAGTCACTGCCACTATTACTCTCTTTACTATGCTACTACGACTATTTTGTAGTATAAGTTAAAGAGCACATCAAAACAGACTTGGATCACTTATAGCGCTGGTGCGAGTCCATAATGTTCTCTGGGGGAAAAAAATTGACCCGAGGTGACAACTATAGAGTGAACCAAATAGACCTCGACCTCGCACCATGGCCCTGCCCCCACTTTAACATGTTCGTCCCAATTCCTTCTCCTGTGCGGAAATCCTTACTCTTCCCATTGTCCCACATAGTATTAAACTCTGGAATGAGAAAAGACTACTGGGTAGTACTATATAGTAGTATATATATATATATAGGTAATACACGGACACCTGTGTCAGTCTCAGGCTAATTGATGATACTACATGGAAATCAGTGTGGAAGTACATATAATTTTATATCCTCTATACAAATAATAATGCATTGCACATTGTCTCATCGGAGATGTTGCCAGTGTAGTGAGGGCACATGAGACGGTGATACGGAGTTATTTTCGGCCACCCTCTGTCTACGTCCTACATAATCCATAGTATACAGAAGAGAGAGTTTTAGGAGAGAGGTTGAAGGAGGGAAAATAACTGACTGATTTACGCATTCATGGAATAGATCTTCTTCTATAATATCCAAGCATGGCAGAGTGGAGTATTAAATGTGTTAAAAAAAGAAACTATTGGTTCGAGTGTAGCTCATTCCCCCTGAATACGACAGTGGTGTTGTGGTAAACACACTCTCATCATAATCATCCTCATCATCATCTTGGTATAGTGTGCATGAAATGAAGCCATTCAACTCTGCGTCGTATAATTATGCTATTCACTTTTGTGCTGTCAGTTGTATAGTGTAGTGAATGCAGAGGCGGTGTGAAACCACGCTTGCTAACCTCATTCATCCCATTTCTTTACTCATGTACAGACGGACATTCACAAAAATATAAGACACTTGATCATGATGGTGTTTGTTGATGTCAGATTCAGATGAGGAGTTAGCAGCATAAGAACATAAAGTCATGACAAAATTAGGCATTCACGCTATCACATTTATTGGTCATCGGTAAGTTTAGTTTGTTGAACGTGGAGGAGCATAGAGCTTTTACTTAACCTAATCATTTACACCTCTTGAGTTCATTTAGCCCTGCCTCTCCATTCATGGTTGTCTTTATTAGCTCATCACCATTCACATCCAAAGGAACATGCAAACACTACAAACTGTTACTGTTGCAGACAGTGACGACAGTTTGTCTGCCAAGGGCTATCCTTATGTACATCACTGACTGTGAGTGACTGCGACTGAGAGTTGAGGAGAGGTTGGATTATGTGCAAGACAGCTTGCTCACTCAAGTTAGCATCTCGGACCAATTCAATCATGAAAAAAATGTTCTGCCGTAAAATATAGTTGGGTCGTAAGCTTGAACATGGTGTGTCTGAAAAGAAAAGGACTATATACAAGACCGGCGTCATCATGCATATTTTACATACTTCACAGAGGCTGACATCAGCCCTGTTTCGGGGCTTCCACTTCTGAGTCTTATGACCTACGTCAATGTAATAAGTAAAAGCGAATTGCTTACAAGTGAAAACGCATACGTTCCTACAGACAAGATGGAAGAGTTTGCGTGTTATCCTCACAGGCTTTTACGTATAAAATGCGACCACCAAGGAGGCCATTATAACAGAGAAAAAAATGGAGACCCTTTAAGAGAGGCGATGTGAAACAGGGCGTATAGATAGCCTGTCAGCTCTGCAGATGACCTTTGATGTGTTATATGAGTAAGTAAGCAGCATAAGTGAATTCATTATTCAATAAGTGTTAGGAATTCAAACACAGAGCAATAGTATGAGCGGTAAAATAACCTCCTGTTTACCATAAATTGGCATCTGCCATCCTAATTAACACGTATTCACTAGAGGTTTGCTGATTTCATCGTGTTTAGCAGTGATATTGACACTCTGGCAAACTATTAATTCGGCACTGAAATAGTTTACATGACAATCAAGTATGCATGATGTCTGCTGTATAATATTTTATCCCCAAGTGTTTTACGTTTCGAGTTCACAAGGACAGCTGCGATCACGGCGGCTATTAGGCATTGCGACTTCCAAATGTAGACACAAATTGTTAGTATTGTGGATCATTCGTTTCCTCGCATCACTTCCTTTCTCGTTATGTCTATTTTCATTCTTGCACGCCTTTCACTCGTGTATGTCCATTTTGGTCTTTTGTTCTACGTCCTTGTTCCGTATAACATGTGTTTTTTTGCATAAATACGAACTGTTTGCAAGATCCACTAACGAATATGTCATCGTCACACATATATCATTGATTGTCGAAGTTTCCAACTCACTACGGCAGCATGATGGGCCAAGTACACTAAATTCCAAGAGACGTTCATATGACGACTTGAAGAAATTTCTCGTGTCCCAATAATATAACACAACATTTTCGCTTGAGTGTACGATTATTAATCTTGAATGATCGATCAGAGATTACATTTTAAAGGGTAAGTTGGATTAATGACAGGATTATTTGACAATCAACGATTACCATTCATTGAGAAATCCAAACATTCTTAAGACCTGATGATAACCAAACCATGTTTTATTTAAGAAACTTTGACAAAGAGTAAAGAAGCATTATGAAACGCACAAAAAGTAGGTAGTTGTAAATATTGAAATATATGGGTCCTTATTTACTGCTGACAGACTCATCAGAGTTGGCGCTTTGTATCAGTGTAATATTATCTCCCTTCAGAAGTATCCGACCTGTGAAGATGAGAATAAACAAAATTAGCACTTCTATCAGTAACCTGCAATGTACACAAGGTTCACAGAATAATTCCTTATTCATGCAGTTATTTTTGCAAAGTTCGATCGCTAATTACTTCACAAAAGGATAATTTTTTTGTCCTACAACAAGCAATCTTGCACTAATCCAACAACTGAATCTCCACTGTGATTTACAAACACATTTTACTCTGTTCCTTAGGTCTAATTTAAAGATGGAAAGGATAATTAATTACACTCAGGTAAAAGCTACACCTACTCAGAGACAACGCTGGACTGACATGAGACCCGGCTTTTGTCCGGAGACCTAGATTAAAACTGTAAAAGTGACACAAATAACATTAAAACTTACCTGGGGTAACCCCTGGCTTAACTTGACCTGTTCTTGTGTCAATTTCAATGGCATCATCAAGTACCAAGTTCATGTATTCATCAAACCCAATGATGTGGCCTTCAATTCGCAGATTGACGTTCTCATATAGCCAAACATTGACTCTGGATCGATTTTGCAGGTACCTGAAGATAAGGTTCTGTAAAACAACAAGAATCAATAGAAATTATTCATAATTCATGCACATATAAAACTTAACTATAATTCCCAAATATATTCACACTCACAGTAATTACTAATGTGAATTCTCTTGAATCATGCTATGGTATTCTCTTTCAATTTTGATGGCAACATTTCCAACATCAGAAAAATTTAATCCACAACTACTACCAGTACCAGAAAAAAAAATCAATCTATCCTCACAGTAGCTACATGTACACCGCAGCTCAAGCTACCAGTATAGGTTTTCCAAAACACTTATTTTCTTTTTCAAACTAATAAAAAGTACAACAAAAAAGGGGATCTGACTGACACAATCAAGAGATTCTCTTCAAGAACGCCATGCCGGTAGACGAGAAAAAGTGCATGAGTAAAATTGAACTTACGATCGGCTGGATCATGACCTTCTGCACTTTCGGCCCTGGTTGCTTGAACGACATTTTCCCGGCTTTAATATTCCCGAATTCCGAAAAAAAATAATGATTTTCGTCCAAATTATCTTGTGAGAGATAAATTTGATTAGGAGTGTATGTGTGTGTTTGTGTGCCGACGACCACTATCAAAATTTTGGCTCCTCCAAGCCGAGGCTTACGTTCACGCAGATGCACACAAGACGTGGGGCTGTCGGCTCATGACGTGAGCACGGGGCTTCCAGTTGCCTTCATTCTTCGCATGGGTTTTGAAAAAGGAAAATATGAAAAATGGATGTGCAGGCAGTGGACATTACTTGTGTAAGTGTTGCAGCAATTTCCTGGCGGTATATTCAGATGTGAGAATAATGTGCCTGTGAAATCTGAAGCCAATTTAATGGACATAGAGTAATAATGTCATATTAATTTTAATTGTTGATCGCAGGAAACAAGGAGCCTCATCACCAAATTAATTGGAAGAAAATGCGTGTGCTTCTGCAGACAGCGTTTTCGAACATGTGCTCGAAAGACTTGACCCGGCTACGATTGTTGCAGGGAGTCCGTTGTTTTTCCTCTGCCGAGCCTAATGCATCGAGTAGCATTGATGATGAAGAATTTAAGCCACTGAAAATCATAAATAAGACCACCCGACAGCAGAGAAAAAGACGAGATCCTATTGAAGTGCCACCACCAAGGTATTTGAAATATTATGCAGTTAAAATAGATGTTTACAATGCATTGATTATTATTGATATATGATTCGCGTGACAGGTATCGGAAGATGTCCGTGACACAGGACTGGCCCAGTGTCTGGCCCGTTGCTAGAACTTTTCACCCAGCTTCTGTCCCCCTTCCGCTTCATCAGGGCTACGTACCAGCTAATAAAGCTGTGCCAAACAAATGGGGTAATCTTGAGTTGATGAAAATACCCAACTTTTTGCATTTGACACCGCCGGCCATTCAACGACACACTGAGGCTCTCAAGAGTAAGAAACATTGCTATTACTGCAAGAGGTTGATTACTGTTGGGAGGTTAATATGATGAATTTTGTTTTTCAACTTTTAGAGTTCTGCACACCGTGGCCAGAGAATTTGGAGACACAACGAGATATTGCAGAGGAATTTCCTATCACAATTGTTACTAGTGACTACTGCCACTCCACACCGTCAATTAGAGACCATAGGGCTCGTATCGTAACGCTGCAGGTAGCTGCTGAGATTTAATTGTAGTATATTTGTAAGTGGTAATCCGGATATTCTTTATTTCAGTTCAAGCTATCTGCACTTCCTTTAGATGAGCATGCCCGAGATAAGTTTTTGCGGTTGGTTGGTGACCGTCACGACGCAGCGACAGATCTTGTTACCATAGTAACGGATTCGTGTCCGATGAGGAAACAGAATCTGGACTATGCTCATTATCTACTGACTGCACTGTACCATGAGTCATTGGTGAGCAACCGTTCTGTTTAAAAATGCATTGTAGCATGGAATTCTTAAATGTGCTAAATTTTATTTTGGTCGTCAGAATGTTGAGCCATGGGAAGACGAGAAGCTTGAGGAAGATATGGAGAAGTATGTGTGGGATGCCAGCGCGTCAAAGAAACGAATAGTGGAAATCCTAGGAGATATATGTTCCAGCGATAGACCGAAACCGTCGTATTTGAATGATGTGTCCACCGCTAAAATCAGCTTGGAAACAGTCTCGAATTTTGAACCCGTTGGTAATTATAGCGAAGCCACAACTAGGCTTCATAATACAGGTAAGTTCTACCAAATTTTCAATTTGATTTCGTTCGCAGTGTATTATAGACATTTATTTTTTTATTGTCAGGTGAAACAGATGAGAATCTAAACGACTACGGACATAGCGTACGAAAACTATTTAACTTGCCTACACCTTAAAACTTAACTAGCATCTGTAAAATTGTTAGCTTTTTCAATAAATATGGAGTCTTATTTAAATGATTCATTCCCTGCCTGGACATAATTTATTTTTCATGAGATAGAAAACGTTAATCAGAATCTATCTTTGCTGGACAACAACGGCAGTACTAGCCGTACAAAAAAGAGGAGAAGGCGAATTTCGATGCCATGGAAGCCAGTGTTCCGTAAATTTTTGTTTCTGCAGTAATCTTAGCGTCACGCAAAATAGTATCACTACATAATTTGTTGAGCTTGTCACACTCTCCCCCATCCGGCGAATCTTTCACAATCTCCGGGGCAACCAGTGTTGAAATCGTAGACCTGAAATAGTATTTAAATTCCAAATATACTGTGACATTTTCACAGATGCAACGAATGACTTACACCATGATGTCGAATATTTTGCCCTTCAGAGTTCCGCCCGTACTTTCTCGACGTTGTACACCAATGTACGAACAAACAACTTTCTTGATACAAATATTCCTCTTCTTTGGATTCAAGTAGTATAGAGATCCGACGTTCTGGAAGAACTCCGAAAAGCTAGCGGATTCTCCCGAGTCATCACTAGTCCTAGGAAATGATGCCAAAAGTCTCTATTAGACCGTCATGGGAATCTTAAACTGAATGCATACCTTCCTTCGGCAAAGTAGGATATATCTACTGGAAGGGCCAATTCAGGGCTGTCAACTAATCTCCTTCCCGTTGTTGCTACTGTTGTCACTATCGGCCTAGCATTTGCTCGTAGAAGTTGTAAAATGTTATTGATCAAGAAGGCCCCTAGTATCAGTACAGAATCAAGACCATTGAGCACATGCGCAAGCTATTGCTATTGTCCGTATATCGGAGGTACCTACCCAACGCAAGAAGACTGATAATGGAGACTGGGTCCAGCGTTATGGCTCCGTGTCCACCTCCGCCGTAACCTTTACCGTGCCCTCCACCGTATCCTCCTCCCCCGCCGTGTCCATGGCCACCACCATGCCCGTATCCTGTGCCGTGGCCGTAGCTAGAACTTGGCTCCCGAGCTTCTGCTGTTTCGTAATCCTCAGCTGAGATGTCATGAAATTAGATCACGTTAACTGTCTTTCAACTTTGTAGTTGTCGTTATCTACCTGTGGTTTATTTACCTTTATCGAACTTCTTTTCAAAATAAATTTTGTTCTCCAGAGCTGGAATTTGAGTTACTAACTCTTTCGGATCTGTAGAGCTGTCGCCACTCGCTGTTATTGCACTGACCGTACACAGCGCTATCATGGTAACAAAGAATGTATTATTCTGACACATTATGACTTCTACACTTGTGTTGGCAATGTTTCCTCTGCCCGGCTCAAAAATTGACTGACGGATTGGAGAGCCAAACCTCAGGTACCTGAAGAATTCCGATCATACTCTGCGAATAACTGTCGCCAGTAATTACAGCTATAAAAGTCCATACAGTAGACTTGGACACAAAGAAGTGCCATCGACAATTCCCCTCTAATGTGCAAGCGTCCCGACCATTCAGGGAAACGTAGGGAGTGATTAGCTTTTAAATAGGAGTGGGCGGAAATAGCAAGTTATAAATCTTGAAGGAAGTACTGATCTTACATAGTGGGTGGCATGTGTACGTTAAAGCTTGTTTTAATACTGTTAACCGCTAGCCAAATAATAGATTTCCCACGGATTATTCAAGTTAGCAACTGCCGATTGTCTCTCTCACAGTAGTCGTTCATACGATTCGGCTATAGTTTGGATCATTTGGAGCGTTGTAGCACTCCATTATGCCCACGCGTGCTGGTTTTGATGCAAAAGGACAGTTCTGTCTGCAAAGATTTACTACGGACGCAGCTGGGTAGAATGTACGAGAAATGGTGATAAAACCAATGAGCAACAATGAAAAAAACAAACAAAGCTTATTCATGGATCGGTGACTTTCCCCATAGTGACTATGCCGTATAGCTGGTGATCTGAGCTTGAAGCGTAAGTGCGCTTTTTCTACGCTCCTCGTCGACTGACTTTTGCAACGACACAGCTGTGCATGATTCTCATAAATGTTTGCGTCGACAAAAATAATTTCCACTGAATTTTCATGCCCTCGACTCCAAACAGACCCTAGTGGAACATTTCAAAGGCTTTGAGATGCCCTGGCTAGTGTTAGTCACTAAATGTAAAATGAGGCACATTTACATAGCATTTAGAAGCTTCATGATTAATAGAGATGGAGGCTTAAATATAACCGTTGAGCTGGACTCACTGTTCTTCACCTGTTCCAGAAATGGTTTGTATGCCACCCGAACAAGTAGCCTTTCTATGAGACCTTGCCAATCGCCGTTGCATATGAGAGCTGCGGAAGTTATGCATATCTTTCACCATGCTAGTATTTCACTTGTAATGGGTTTCGCAAATACAATCACGCTTGTGGTTTGTGAAATCGATGCCGTATGTATTATTGATGTTCGATAGAATGTGTGTTTGTTGTTTATTAATAGCATAGAGATGAGAATCGATTGTTAGTATTGTTTTTGAGCATTATGCATTAACAGCATCTTGCCATACGAACTATTACAAGGGTTCTCTCTGATGTGTGCTCTCTTCATGTTGCCGTTTATGTGGAGCCCGAGAATAAGAAAATCATTGTGTACGCATTTATAATATTTCTGCAAGAAACACTGAATACATTTATTTGAAAAATTTAGCTTCAACAATAAGTTATGTGAGAGGCGTGAAAGCCGAAGGTGAAAGTTAACAATGGTTTATAAAGTATTCAATACTGCAGTACAAACTGATAATTCATTTAATTGCAAAGAAAATGTGTGTAAATGTGGAAACATGAAACATGTAAGGAGAATCAAAAAGGATTTCCCTATCAGTCATTTTCGCGATAACGGACCATTTGTTCGCATGGCGAGCCCAGCCGAACTTTTTTTATCTACCTCGCTGGACTCTTCGTAGTCTCCATCATCTCCATCCATCAATGCTTCCAGCCTGTTCAACTCAGTGGGATTTTTCTTCACCATGTCCTCGACTAACTTTTGGACGTCCATAGTAGTTAGAACGGCGATAGGAGGAACTTGTCCCCCACCACCGCCTTGTTGCCCTCCTCCGCCGGCTGGTTTTTCATTCGGCTTCATCTTGTGGCGATTGTAAAGGATGCAGAAGAGGAACGTAGCAAAGGACAAAAACCCGAGGACAGAATACGGGTTGAGCATGCCCTCAGGGACTTGACGCTTATGTCTGAGGGCGTGACCGTACTGCTCCACTGCGTTTGTAGAGTGAGGTGTTCCGTATACCGGTTTCGTATGACCACTTATCAACGTGGGCGGGTAACATAGGAAGACGAAGAGTAATATGAGGAGTCCCATTGTCCGGAAAGTTCTGTGAAATGCAAAGGCAATTCTTGTTATGACAACTCAGATTTAATAAGTTTTCAGAAAATTCCACCAACACATTCTTCCGTTACAATCAAACATATTGAAATTTCGTTACCTTGTTCAAACTTACTTCAGCTCATGGAGGCTTCACGAGATCTTGTCGCTGATAGTCTCGGCTCCTCCATGGGAACTGACTTGACTTGAAAATTTTCATTGGAATTTATTCCTTTCAGAAACCAGTAGGTTGCAGTGTTTCCACTAATCCCGTAATGCTGTAAACACCATTTGGTGCAATTGGAAGCAGTATCACAAGATGGTATATAATTTAATGCACTCATCTGTGTTATGGCATTTTTACATCATTCTCTCATTCCATGTTGGTGGATTACATTTTACGTGGACGAAGTCCCAGTTCCCATAAACGCAATGGTATTTTTGGCAAGAAACCGAGTGCCATCTCAATCGGACGCTTATCCTGCGGTAATTTCAGGTTAAACACACTCATGTCCGGCTCAATGAAACCTCAATAATTGCATCGTGGGTGAATGCCCGGTCTTGATTTATTTTTTGTCGGGTGACGCTACTATATGTGCCTTGATATCTCGCAGACAAACTTTTTATGAGCCTGTAATCTGCGAAACTTCTCATCGTTGATGTCGTTGGACAGTAATGAATACTGTAAAGTATTACTGACTTAACTACAAGCTGTAATCCAGTCAGTGAAATTACTTTACAGTACATGAATTTATATATTTTGTAAACTGCATGTCCAACGTTCCTTGTGAACTGCTTTGAATTCGAAGAAACCAGCCAAGTTCAAAAATATAAAATTCTACTAAAACCTTAGACAGATTGATAGGTCCAGCGGCACTCGCATAATATATTTCAAATTAAATGCACTAACGGTTTGTTCATGCATCGTGAATAGGCAGGTTGAAATTCTGTGGAGGATTCCTTTAGGCGCTACACGCCATGAAACGTTAAAATAAAAATGTGACAGAAGTGGTAATTTTCCCATCCATTGTCTACAGTATTCATCGCATGGTTGCAGGTGCTACGCACTCTTACATACTGTTATGTGTGTCTTCTTATTGTCCTCTTGATCGTGTTTGTGACATGGGTTATGGGTATACCTTTCTGGATAAGCTTAAGCTGTACTCATTTGAAGCTATTGAACGTCTTCTTTGTCGAAAATCAAGGGCAATGCTGCCAACGGATGCGGAAGTAGATGAGTTCATGCACTTGAGCACTAACCTATATTTATCACCCGATGAATGAATGTTTATAGATCAGGCTGAATGGAGCAATTGATATGGGCGAACAGCCTCATTGTTATTTGTGCTTTTTCTGTGATTTGTGCTTTTTCTGTCACCTTTCTTCCGTCGCATAATGAAGGATGCATACAAAGACAATGCATGTGATTGTGATTCATCGCCGGATTACACAATTGTTACAAACGTTGATTTTATTGAACCCATCGGAGGAGTTAATCATTATATTGAGATTAAACACCAAAAGATTACAATTTCTGTAGATGTCGGATTAAAGTTGCATTCAGAAATCCATTTTGTCTGTAGAGTCTAAGTTCAGTGGAGGATGCTACTAACTTGGATAGAAAGATGGCTCAAATTACAAATTTACGTGCGTAATAAGAGTTTCATCCGGCGCTAGCACGTATTATGCTCGAGAATATAACGATAGAAACTAGTCGTCAATCATTGTTTTACAAACCAGGACGTACAGAACAACGCATACAAATTGACACACACCAACCACGTTCAGTACACATTCGCTTACTTTAAAAATAAATAACATTGTGAAACAATGACCTTACATCTATGAGATTCTTCACTTCATTTTTAAAAAAATCATGCTACTTAATCTTTGTGTAGCTTTCAGCAGTTTTTGTGTCGCGACTTGATTGTTGTGATTTCTCCATGGAGACCAGTGTCAAAGTTAGATAGATTTGCAGATATTTGGCAACATCATAATTCAAGTAGCTGCTGTCGTAGTTCGCAAGGGTCTCACCATTTCCAATTTAGTGTTTTTTCTTCAGCTCCTTCGGAACGCATTCTTTGACTATGTTGTCACAGTTAACGTCCTCTCCATCTTCAATACGCTTTTGAATTGACTTGACGAAGTCATTGGCTGATTTATCCTTAGACAAATGCCCAAGTCCAAGCCTAAAAAAACATAAAATCATTTATAACAATGTAAAATCGACACTAACAAGGAACCTTGAAGATTTGAGACAACGTTTTGCATGATAAACGACGTACATGTAAAGCTGTGAGAATACACCAGTGCCCCCTCCGATGGTGTCTTGGACGGCAATACGGCAAAGGTATAGCCGCGAGCATTTGGGTTTCTCGGTTACTGTTTGATACGCTTTGAAAACTCCGTCTAATTTGTCGACAATGGAAGAGAATGGATTATCCTCACTATCCACTGCTCGCTTACTTCTCACTGTCGGTGTTCCAAATATTTTCTGCTCATAGAAAATACAATACTTCAGGGATCAAATATGGACAGACAGTAAATTCACGATGTCTGTTATGTCATTGGGAAGTCAATTGTCGGCTCATTTGTTTGTCTGTAACCAATTCAGTCAGTCACTTACATCAGCTGCAGTCATAAAGTTGGGCATGTGGAAGTCAGACAGCATCAAGGGAGTGTTCAAGTCAGTAACGTCAAGAGATCTGGCACTGGAGTTCATCATGGTCAATAGTAGCTGAAGAAGAAAGGCTCCGAAGGCTAGTGCAGCGAGTAATGAGAACGGATCCAACCCACCTGATGAGCCCCTATTAAATTTCATGTTTTACATGATTCACCAAGTCCCTTTGATCTTACTGGCGTAACTGCGGTGATTGTGATTAGATTCGCAATTATTACAGCAGCGGAAAAGTTGGAGTCAAAGTACCGTCTTACACTAAATGTCGCACTGTCTGTTATTACTGTGAACCTGAAAAGTTGTGACTTCATTCAGTAACTATCTATCTCCTATAGTAGTAACCTCTCATTATTTGTATGCTCATACTATTCGTGTCCAGTTCCCACCTTGGTGTCCTCCTCAGTCGTGTAACTGAAGGGGAAGGTATATCCACTTACTTGCTCGTCGTTGCTATTACTAAACATGTCAGACAATGACAGAGGGAGGTCCATGTCTGACACATCCAGGGATCTTCCCGTTGCCACATTATTGTTGTTGAGAAGATTGAATATGACATTAAACAAGAAAACTCCGAATCCCAATGTTGCAAGGATTGCATATGGATCCAAATAATGCCTGTTCCGTTTTATATCATTCAGAAGATAGCAACAAAAAAAATCCAAAAAAATTGCGACGTGCATGATGAGATGCGCATGCATGCTCAAACTATAAGTATTTTCTCTATAAAAGTTTGTATTAGCTTACCCGTAGCTAACATGATGCCCCCATCCGCCTCCGCTGGCATAACTATCATGGCCATATCCACCTCTGCTCTCAATAGCGTCTTCATCTGAGTCATATCCTAAGACCCGATTCGTCAGCTTCTTCACAGTTATCATACCTTGGATGAGAGTTTTGGACGCGGACATGAAATCCGTTACATTATCCGTGTTCTTCAGACTTTGTCCATCCCTAAATCTCTTCAATTGATCCAGTCCGTAGCCCATCATTTCGACAATACCCGGAAATTTCCCATCCCTGGCATTTGTACGTTTGTCCCAATAGTCTACCATCCGATTACCAGATGCCACAAGATGCTTGAGTGGTTTTAGAATGCTCTCAGGAACCTCTGTATCCAGCATCGTCATGAGTTTTTCCGTGAGCACTTTAGTCATGGCAGCATTTATTCCTTGTCCGAATGCCTTGATTGGACTCAAGTCCAGTCCAGAGCCCATTTCAGTGGTTGGGGACTCGCTGGACGTGATGTAAGGCAAACTTGTTGTTTGTAGCTCCGGCGGAGTAGTCTCATTGTAGGCTGTTGAGTGCTGGTGAACGTTGAAGCTGTTCAGTTGAGGTTCCTTACTCGACTTGTAGCTGTACTTGCCATACTTGGAGTACTTCTCTGGATTTTTCCATTTGTTGTCCCCATTGTAAGTTTTCACTGAGTCTGAGACTTTCCCTATTCTGCTGTTAAAGTCTTGGGCAAGCACATCTGACGAAGAGGAATACATAGGGTGAGTTATTTCAGCCGGTGAGTAATGGAACGAGTACCCTGTCCGGCTCTCTTTCTTCCCAAAGCTTCCTGGACCTTGCTGATATCTGAGAGGTGGAGGTGGTGATGATGTAGTTGTAGATGAGGTTCCACCTAATTTACTCCTTAAGTCGTACAGCGTACCCAAATGACTTCGTACCACGCGACCGATGGAATCAATCTGAAATTGATGACTGGGGCGCACGTAGAGAGTCAGCGTCACACACCACAGGAGTAAAACTATGTAACTGAACCTTCTTCCCATGGTGGAAGGTTTTTTTTAGGTTGAAGAAACGAGAAAATTTTCCGGGCTGAAACCAATATGTGGTCTCACAATGCACCCAAACCACTTCTAATGGCTGAAACCGTCTTATGAATTTCTATTGAAAACTCTGTGTGGAATCTTCAAAGCTTTCCCGTGTAGTCTCAGATGTGTTGACGAACAGGGACACGGAAATGCAATGAGACTAAAATTGGTGACGAGCTGTCTTTTATTAGGCTTGACAAGTCCTCCCTACCTCCCTAAGGTTCTGAGCCGTGTGTGTGGCAGTCAAGTTGAACATGTTTATAATATATGTGCACATCAACAACAAGAGGAGAGCAGGATCATTATGATCCACACTAACTCACTCATCCGTGTTTTCCGCTCGCTGACTCTTGTCAACTTGGATTCCTTAAGTCACTGTTTCCCCCATTGTTGCACTCACTCTCTGCGGCAAAGTCATGATGAGCCACGGCAACCTACCCAATTCCAATTACCATCACTCGCAAATGAGTAACTTTTTTCCACGCTCACGCATACGTTTCAAGTGTGTGCGAGCTGACAAAAACCTCCGGTAAGTTACAAAAGTGTAATTCATGCGTGACTCCTCTCAATATACACGGATCGAACTAAAATGGATAATTGTGCTGTAAGGCCCTGCTGAAAAACTATTACACACATACAATTGATTGTCCATTTTCCAATGCATATACGATCATGAGTAGGCTGGCGACTGTAGCCCGACACGTACGTACGTATTTGATGGTAAAACCGCATTTTTTTTCATCTTAAGTGGGAAGCAGTCTCGATAGTTGTCCTTGTGTGAAGATGCTGACGGAGAGACCCGCTTTATTTCCTGACCTCGTCTTCTCGCTTCATTTCCTCTGAATACAAGTCCCATTATTACATACACATAGAACACACATTCACATGTCACGTCTCACTTGTTCCAGCTTTTTATCCCCCCACGTAGCATAGTACACAACAGTGTCACCGGAAAAACAAGGGCTTACTTCGCTCTCTTGCTTGTCAAGCAGGATGATGATGTGGAATTAAGGACACTACAGTTTCTTTCTCTTACATGGAAGAGCGCTCATATAGTTTCATCTAATGCTCATCAGTTCCTTTCCATTTGCACCAGCAAGACACAAATGGCCATCGAGCCTGCACACTGGTGTGAAGGCGAGACAATGTGGGAGACAGCCGGGATACTGCATCAAGAAATTGAAAATTATTTCCCTAGTGACCTATTAGTTTCATGTGGAAGAAAAACCGTGAGGCCGACAATAATAGCGGACCGACGTTGCTCTCCCACATGCTCAAGAGTCTGTATGAGATCATTCAAGATCACTGTTCCGCTATCATCATGATGGAACATGCTGTGCAATTGTTTGCTTACATCGTAATTTTCTGTTTTTAAGTACCCGTCTAGAATTTGAGTGCGGAGACTTTGGATGCTCGTAGTCGCGTTGTTTATAGTCGAAAAAAGGCAGTTGATAAGGATCCTTTTCTAGCTGGGAATCACACGCCTCTGTAATGTAGCATGAGGGAAGTACATAATAGTGCATACTGTGCTCACTGCTCACCCACATTATGTCAACCGGAAACGCAGCGGGAAGCTACTTAACACACAGACATGTATGTCTACTACTGTATACAGTAGTAGGATCTTGAATGACAATGACAATCATCATGAGATATACTGCCAGCGCAAGCGACTGACATGCACACCAATACAAAGTAAGAATGCACCAAATGTTACAATTGTGCATACAAATTAGCTTGTCATTTAAGTTCCATTTGAAATTGAAACGGGATTTTCATGGCGATACATTTCAAGTTTACAAATCATGTCCCAGCCAATTTGCCTAGCCTGCAATAAAATACGTACTTTTTTTCTTGTTCTGTACGTCATGAGTAATAGTAGGTTTTGGGTGATGCAGCACAATGAAAATCATTCTAAATGGAGCTTTACAACAAAGTAATGATGCAACCGTCATCAGATGATTGACGGACAGAATCATCAAATAATTACAGCATGTTAGGACAGTTACAGCAGACTCACAGACGGTGGGCGTCACTTGCACGATGATTAGAGGCCTCGTATCTGTAATTTTAGTGTCTTGAGTTCCGCCCAACAGTCAATCTAATTGGGACGTTCACATATTTGAAGTGAGAGTCTATATTAGTCTAAGCATTATCGGCAGTTCAGTCAGATACCCGTGAGTAAAATTTATTGAGATAAATTTATTAAAATTTATTTTTTTATTAGAATTTATTTTTTTTATTTGAATTTATTTTTTATATTTGAATTCATTTTTTTTAGTTGAATTTATTTTTTTTATTTGAATTTATTTTTTTTATTTGAATTTAATTTTTTTATTTGAAGTTATTTATTTTTATTTGAATTTATTTTTTTTATTTGAATTTATTTATTTTATTTGAATTTATTTATTTTTATTTGAATTTATTTTTTTTATTTGAATTTATTTTTTTTATTTGAATTTATTTATTTTATTTGAATTTATTTATTTTATTTGAATTTATTTATTTTTATTTGAATTTATTTTTTAAAGCATTTCTCGTCAGCGCCGTATAGTTGAGCACGAGCACCGCTATCCAGTCCCATTCCAATTCGGCAGCTAACCACACTGGCCAGTTACTACGCTCAAAGTCGTAAACCACTAGACCACGCAGAATGTACGGTGCCATTTGTCGCCTCCATTCCATAATGAAAATTGGGCCAGACCAAGGAAAACAGCCTGAAAATGACTGAGAGACAATGGTACTTTTGAATTAATAAGCAAATTTTATTTACAAAAATTCGCCTCAACAATAAATATTATTATTATTTACAAGAACTCCCATATCTTGCCAACAAATTATTCTAAATTGACACGTTCTATACCAGCAAGCATATATAGGAACTGTCCAGAGCAGAGAGCTATGAGACCAGCTAAATTAAGCTAAAATCCTATTGCAAGTTATCATGGAAACCGCTGAAACTTAGGGCAATCTTGAGTTCCACGGTCTAGGCATTCGTGGCTATTGTGCCTTCGAACAAGATTTTCAATCAAGTTCTTGTCTTCAGGATACTTTTCCAAAAGGGCATCTTTGAAGAACAAGCATCTGTCAAATAAACTTTGTCTTTTGTACACACTTGGTTAATTCCATATACAATTTATAGTTACTATAGTGATGACACTTACATGGAAATAGGGCTTCTAGAGCTAACAATAAGCTCACATATTTTCCTCCGTCGACATCTTTCATCCTTCACGTTCACAGTAGACAATATCGAGTCCCACACATCCTCAAGCAATCCTGCACCCTGTCGTAGACTCTTGCTATCGTAGACCGCTCTTCCCACTCGTTTCTTCCCATTCTCAACTCTCTCCATGTACGAGTCAAACATTTTAAACAGCTCCATCGGCTGCTCACGCTGGACAAAGTTGAGGTCAAAGTCTGATCGTCCGCCAATCACAGTATTATTCCTGTTCAGGGTCTGTTGGAACATAAGTCCGAGGTAGGTCAGGAAGGCTAACGATCCGAGGATGGAAAATGGGTCCAGTAAACTACCCATATGTCCACCGCCATGACCCCCGCCCCCACCCCCATAGCCTCCCCCGCCACCATGTCCATGGCCTCCACCACCACCATGTCCATGGCCTCCACCACCTCCATGTCCATGGCCTCCACCACCTCCATGTCCATGGCCTCCACCACCTCCGTGTCCACGACCTCCGCCACCTCCGTGTCCATATCCCCCACCCCCTTGACTACCGCCATAGGTATTTCCTTTAGGAGAGTAGTAGGTACTGTGACCGTACGACGCGGATGTTCCATCATGTCCCTTCCCGCCACCACCTGGATGATCGGACCATGAAATGAGTTATAAGTGAGCCCTTACATGACAACTAACTAAATGTTAGATACATTACCTTTGTGACCCCTGTAGGAAGAATATTCCCCGTATCCTTTATTATGATTTTCACTACCCCCATAGCCTTTGCCTGTGGAGTAGTCGTCATACCCTTTGCCATAAGTTTCGTAAGCGTCATGACCATAGAGCCCATACTGATCCGCATAAGAGCTGTACTCATAGCCAGTGCGGTCAGGGCTGGAGGAGATCCCAGGAGCGTCCAAGCCTTCCCCTTTGGAAGGACGATGGCGACGTGTTGGGAGTCTAATGCCGTAAGAAGTATACTTTTTCTTATGACCGTTCACCGTAGCATCTGGTTCTTGATCAGAAACCAGTTCTTCTTCATCTGTCCTTGACTGAATATTATTGGTCACATACGGTGAGGATTGGGCTGGGAGTTGAGGAAATCGGTGGAGGAGATCGTGCGCTGCGGGTGACTGCAGGAGCCTCTCGATGTATACCCATTTCATGTCGTGCTTTCTGTCCGGTACTTTCAATGAGTCGACCACATACGCTGGTATTCCCATTTTCTCACTGTAAGATGCTAAATTGGATAACATCCCATTGTACTTGTGTACAAGATACTGACGAAGTCCCGGATCCATTTCATTCTTCAGCTGAATGATCCGTCGGATGGTTTGAGTGTCAGGAATGATATTGTTGAGGTAACCACCGCTCGTCGTCCCAAGCCCAACAAAGGATTTGAGTTTGCTCCACATGCTCGACACGGGTATAGTTCTTGTTTCTTTATTACTATATTTTTTTGTGGCTTGATTGCTGCGATTGGTCCCATGGTTACTCAGAAATTCGACTGACGGATGATAGTTGGAGATCCCAGCTTGGTGCCTCTGTAATGCTCTGCGCAAGCCGCGCAAGTCCGATAGCTTTTCTCGATAGACTCCTCCGGTGGACTTGCCCGATACAACAACTGTATTAGGGGACATCTTTACCAAATCGAAGGCTATTAAAACCAGAGGTAGTGCTGCTATGCAATAGGTAAGTTTACACCTACGACTTGTATTCATCCTGCAAAACCCACATAAGCTATATTTTAGTACGTGTAAAAATTTCCCGTAAAATAAAACTCCTACTTCACGTGGCAATGATGGTAAATACAGAGTCAGTATCTCACTTTTAATATGCTGATGGATTTCTAAAGCACAATTGTATCTATGAGCCTCTCCAAATGATTTTTCACATGTAGAATTATTCCAGAACACCTCAAAGGTGTGAAACAGTCAAAGGCTAAATGGTTACTGAATGAGTAATTGGTAGGTGTGACTATGTTTACTTAAGAGGCCACCTGAACTCAGCCTTGATCAAGAAAAAGATTCATCCCCCGTTTGAAGACTCAGGTCCAAAGACAATCTAGAGTCACCCTCACACCTGAAAAAAAGAAACTTTACAGGTGTCGTCTGAAAGAGTAAAGATTTTTTTTTACGCCGCTGGTAGTTGAATTGCACAGTTTGTGTCATTGAATGAAATGAGAACGCTGTGATTTCTTCGCAACAGTGAGTTTTCCCGTTTATTGTCACTGAGCAATCAGAGAAATTGGTGGGACAGCAGCAACATATTTGTCCGAATGCCCAGAATGTATGCTTCTCCAGTTGTTCCTATGGCGGCTATACACGTGGTTGTGATGGATGAAAGGTCTGTTAAGTAAGTGAAGCAGTGCTCATCGCCGAGTAAATCGGATGAATGGAAGCCATGAAGAATGTGCAGTGAAGAGATTAATGTGACATTGTGTCTGTGCCAAATTATTTGTTACCACTGAATCAGACTTAATGGACATACTGTCTTCAAGTTCAATGCGCGTCTGTAACTAACAAAGACGCTACGTTGTTACACTGCATAACGGCATCAAGTTATTCCCATTGATTACACGGAAGAATGTCTTTTGTGATAGTGAGAAGAATTAGCGATTTCCATGCTTTTTATCAAGTTCATCATCAGTTTCCGCTCAATGAGCTTCAAGCACATCATCCGACTAACCGAGAATTTAGTGCTAAAAAAAATAACAGGTCGAAAGCAATAACATGAACGGTGTGAGTTTATTTTGCCGTCTCTGCTCGACAATGGTACAGTGCACGGTCGTAAACAAGAATGGATTTGCATTCAAAGCGTATACTTGGTATTTGATTTTATTTTATACCACTCGTTTTGGGGTAGAAACTGTGAGCATGGACTCAAGTTGCATAAAGAAATAGAATGGTTGTCATGGCCTTAATTAAGCTTTTAGTGACGATAATAATTCGGATCGATCAACACGACATTCTCTTCCCCTATACAACAAGTTAAATAATAGTGAGAATGAGAATACAGGGATGAGCAATGCGCATATAGCGAATCTTTGAGTACTAACTGTGCCATTCTACGAGCATCAGTGTAACACGATACCACAATAATAGAAAGAGCAAGAGATGTAGTACGTACAATTGGGAACCTTTTTTCTTATCCTATTTGACATGAAAGCATTCGGTTGGAATTCCCCGGCACCAAGGCCAGCATTATTTGACTAGAAGACTCTTATGGGAATGTTACGTAATTCGGTGAGGCTAGGAAAGGCCAAGTCTACGAATGCTACCCACTCATCCAACTTTTCTCAATAATTGGTTCAAATACTTAGTAGCGTTCCGGAGTGTGAGGCAATTAGGGAGGATTATATAACTAGCTTTGGTGCACTAGCATACCAGGCTACAAGTACACCCTTCCATTATTACGCTCTTACGAAACAAATACTCGACGGGCTTCAAGAGAGGGCTACAATTATGTTAAGGAGCAGAAAACTTATTCTAATTATATTGTTCCCAAATAACCGCGCAAGGTCATGGCTCCAAGAAACTTGTTAGTTCAGAGAGTGACAGGTTTCTAGCATCCCCTGCCGCCTTGGAGGGGGCAATCAGTCAGATTTTGAAACGGCTGGACTTATAACAAGCGTGCGATCGTAGAAATCCCATGACGCTGTCATATGAAATCCCATATTTGTCAGCACCACCACGTACTCCAGAAAGGCGAAAATGCTGTACACTGCGGATAAGACTATGTTACTTGGGATTGA
This sequence comes from Deuterosminthurus bicinctus, assembly GCA_034698825.1. Lineage (NCBI taxonomy): Eukaryota > Metazoa > Arthropoda > Collembola > Symphypleona > Bourletiellidae > Deuterosminthurus > Deuterosminthurus bicinctus. Next base: position 54,974 of record JAQIWI010000009.1, read on the forward strand.
CTCCATTTAAATTTACACTAAGGACTTACTTCCTTCCTCACAGTACGTGTTATGCCGAACAAAGACATAGCCCGCTAAGCAAAAGCTGAGTAAGTTGAGTGCGACTAGACTCCATTTAACTTTTAAGCTGGTTGCTTCCAAGTCAGTGGGTGGAGTATTTCGACTGCCTTTGAGTAGCCCGCAAAGCAGAAGCATGTACAGCTCGGATGACAGCATGAATATGAGAAAACATTTTTCATGAACGCCTATTACAAAGTTGCCCCATTTTAGACAAATCCAATGATCTGACAGCCAAGAGATTAAAGCGGAGTAAGACACTTACTGTAATTCTCTTTGGAAGAAACATACGTTAAGCCAACGAGACCCAAGTTCTCTAGGATGTTAAAGAAGCAAGCAAGACGAGCCCAGTTTATAGACTGCTCACAGATGACAGATTTCAAGTATCTATAGTACATTTGCGTGATCAGAAATCTTGGAGCTGCATGAAGAGCAATGCAGATTCTCCACACTGCCTGTGACACAGCGAAGCCCCCCATAGCAGCGGAAATAGACGGAAGGTAGTTCCGGACCTGCCAGACAAAGGATGATATAGCGGTGCGAAGAGCAAAATTATTCAGAAATTTCATTTACAAACTCCGAACAGAATAGTGCACATTATATTACCCCACAATGAGTAGAAGTGGCGGCCTCAAAATCAGTCAAAAAAGCCCACAGAAGGCAGAAGAGGAAACCTCCTAGTGGCAGTGACACTGTGACCTTAGCTACATGTCTGAAGGGTACAGAAATAACGTTTCCTTCACAGCTGTATTTTAATCTACTGTAATGTTTCCTTTTCGTTCCCATTATATCACTGATGATGATGAAGCACCCTGAATTCTGTCTTGTACCTCAACCTCCTCATTGCTCATAGCAACTGTAATATATTGCCTCTCCTCACCATTTACCACCTTGGTCTCCAGCACCATAAAGAATGTAGCTCGCTTGTTCCTAAGTCTATTGCGATTTTATTAATAATAATAGTATCATATCCATATGGGTGGCAAAGTGCTAACTTTTACGGCTTCTTCCACAGTTTAATATGCCACAGTCTTGTTCCCTTCCGAAATCCCACCTTGCACTACACCTTCCATAATGTATTCCGCAATTTTATCTCCCTCAACTCTCCCCTTCATCTTTTTACAATTAAAAGTTCTCTAACTAGCACGCACTTTTTACTAAATACTCATGTGGGCTAATCCCTGAAAAATCAACTAATCCATCCAGGTCAACTGTCCTTATATCCTCCACATTGACAAGCCCAATACAAAACTTTCCCTGCCAACTCCTTAAGCCCTCAAGATCACTGTTCCCTGCCTCCTATAAATGGTCAATTGCCTCACATTTAACTATAGCTGAGACTCAGATGCCCGCACTAGTTTCCAATTTGACAGCCTCCGTTTCCGGATTCTGAATCCAGGAGCAGCTGACTTGACAACCGGAGTAGTACTTACTACAACAACAGGACTCTCGTCGCTAAAACTTTTAGAAGACCCGACACGAGTAGTGCATGGAAATGCTACATTTCGCATAGCCTCAGAGGACAGGCTATTTCTCCAACTACTGCACCTCGGCAATGTGGATGCGGATTCGGGTGACATCGTCTTTTTCGGAGGAATCATTTTTGACCGGAATATCAAAGCACATACAATATACATGACTTTGGAGCTGTTCAGTGGGAATTTAACTTTGCCGCGGTGAGCGGCATGAAGGCCGCCAGTGACTTTGCAATGCAAGCAGCAGAACGTAAGAAGCAGAGAAATTCATTATCATCGCCGTCGTCGTCGTCCTCTCCAATATTCGGCATCGGCAGCATTCAGCCAAATTGTGTACTACGTAACTTGGATCACTATTACTTTTCTTTGGTGGCAAAGAGTGCGAAAATCTAATAAATATCAAGGGGACTTGGACTGGAAACTTGAATCGGGACTCTGTTTCTTTTTATCATCAGATTTTAATGATAGAATCCATTCTTGTTTGCGGATTTCAAAGGACACTGTGTAGGAGGAGGTGGACACATTGATCTGTGGCCTAGTTTGTGAGAACTTTGACCTGACCGCATTGCCGGAATTTTGTGAATTTTGGACACAAGCAGGAGCTCAAGTGGAAATGTAATGTGAGGAATAAGTGAGGGGCTTTTTGTGTTGCTCTGAGTGAAGATTATGTGTTGTTGTAATAGAAATTGTGAACAAGGTGAACTTTTAATGATTTTTGGTCTTATATGTGTCAAGAACATATTTATTCTCACTTGCTTTTGGAGGAAGGAGAGATTTGCCTTTGTGGAGTCATGTTTGATTGTTGTGTATTTGTTCTTGGATTGATTGAATCAATGCAGGGTAGTTTTTAATCATAGGTAATAATGCCGGTTATCGAGTTGTCATACGGTATGCTGTTAGATGGGTACTTGGAAGCTGAATGGCTAAGTAGGACTGTAGATTAGAATTACTTACCCACGCATTGTATGCATATGTTGTGCCGATGTGATTTTTAAAACATGTACGATTTGTTTATTTTGTAGAGAACACAGTTGGACAAGTGAACCGAAGCTATAGTGTGCACAAGGGATTTCCGCATGAATAGAGGCTGTCAATGAAGTAATAATTTGCATTTTCTGAAGTTCCGTTGACATTATAATACAAAACATGTTCATTTTTTTCTGTCAGATATTGCCAAAGCTAAAATCATGGACGACTCGGAGCTCTTGAATGTCGCTGACGATGAGTTCGATGCATTTAACGATGAGACCTTCGGGGACGATGGGGGAGGTAATATTTACATTGATACTGAAGCTGCACTCTTAATTCAAATGAATGCGAGACTGAAATGTTTTACACTGTGTTGTTATTGTTCTTGCTGTAGCAGAATACAAGTGGGAATCAAATCAAGGCATGTTTGAAGATTTTATGGGGAATGATTTCTCTAATGGGAGTAAGAAAGAACAGGCTGTTCCGGATGTTGGAAGTGATGAGGATGTAAGTTGAGCAGTTAGCAAGCCACGGTCACTATCGTTGGTGCGTATTTACCGTTGACAAATGAATATCTTGTAAACATATATAGATCGAATCGAGGGCTGCAGCTGCGATAGCTCAAGAAGACTTTTTATTGTACAAAGGTCAATCAAAGGAGGCCGAATATGATGAATTCGTAATCGAAAATGCATTAGAGGAGAGCATTTCGCGATTAGTTCTTGATGAATTCGATGATGATGACGAAGCAGTATCGAAAGAAAAGCTGAGACGTATCAATGCTAATAACATCTACTTCATGCCACCTCAGGTGAGACTGCACAGGGCTCAGTTAGGTTTATTGAAACAAGTTTCTACCATTTTTCAAGTTAAGGTCGGTAATTAACTCCTGTTTGTGATGTAGGTGGTAAATCGAAATTTACAATGGTTCATGGACAAAGAGCTGCCTGGTGGGAATTCTCTCTTGGGCTCTTCTGTGTGGTCCATGCACCCTACTTCTATATCTACCAAGAATGATAGCTATGAGAGTCCCGCAGCAAGTGCTGCCTGTTCTACACCAAAGAGCTATACGGAAACTGTAGATAAATTTGAAGTCGATTTCCCATCGGCTTCTGGCCTATCTGCTGCACCAGACTTGGGCAATCTTTTAGGTTTATCCACACTGTCAAGTGCTTTCGGTGCTCAAGCACCTCCAGTGGCGCTGTCGAAGCCACCAGTAAGGCAATCAGCTTATTTATAATTTTTGATCTGTTGAGCTAATCTCTTTCGTGACCTGTTGTTTCTGTAGACTTTCAAAACTGTCGATGAGATAGAACAGGAGTTGCTCAGAGAGTCAGAAGCTCCGAAAGCACCTACGAAACCCACACCTGTGGAAGAGATGAAGTCCCGCCCCAAAGTTATGTCTTTAGAAGAATTAGAAAGGCAGCTGATTCAAGAGTCTCCTAGTGTTCAAAGTTCACAAGACGTACCTCAGCAAGTGATGTCTCAAGGAGGAAGGTCGGCTCAGGCACCTCAAACACCACCGGTGCAAGCAGATATGATGAGACCTCCATTTAGAGGTCCTGCCATGGTCCCACCCGTGTTGACCCCTGCCGCTGCTGCAGCTCTAAACGCAAAATTATTTTTAGCTGCTCGTCATCCAATGCCTGGTAGACCACATCCCATGCCGTTTCCACAGCAGCAAAGTAATTTCCCACCGAATATCATGAATAGAGCGGGTGTGGCTGCTCAGGCGTTGATACAACAACAGATTGTTCGACAACAATTGATGCGTCAAATGCAGATGCAGTCTGCACCGGGACAGTACTTTCCAGTTCCGGGTGCTCAAGGTGTGCCACACATGGGAAAAATACCGTATCGGTTTCCAGGAGCTCAACCTCAGCCAAGCAACCTCTCCTCTCATACATACAGGCGTCATGATACTAAGACTGATTTAGGGGATGCAGGCCTGATGACAGAAAAAGATAAGCAGCGGTTGAAAAATATTCAAATCGTACAGTTACAAAATGACCATCCACACACTACTGATTACTACTGCCTGGTACTTTAAAGAACTTGTTCACAGTACGCAGAATATTTTGATAAATATTTGTTTGTCTCCCATAGATGCGGAAAGTTCGCAAGGGTGGAAATGGCCAACAACCAATGGACATACTAAAACTCTTGTTCCCTAGGAAAATTGACGAAGATGACAGCAACAGGCGACACTATGAGCCAGCTCATTTTGAAAACTCTTTGGGAAAGCTACAAGTAAGTTAGAAGTTGTGAATACCGTAAAATTTTCTGCAGTCACTGCCACTGCAAGCGTAACTGTTGAATTTGAAAATAAACAATTGTGATTGTAGGCGCAAAGTGCTCTTGCTCCAAAAAAGGCTATTGATACTGTAATCAGAGTTATTGACACGGGACCTGCGGCTGGAAAAAAGAAGTCTTACCGTTATTTGTTGCTTGAAATTGAAAAGGTGAATTGAAACCTTCTGCTCTTGATTTCTTACTTGAACATAAGTACTCACTTGTAATTTTCGTTAGATGTACGAATGCCTACTCGCTCTTGAAGAAACCGACCTACGCGTTGTCTTGGAAACAAACTTAGGGGCCGAGGAGCAAGATGTTCGCGTTGTGAAAGAAAAAGTACTTCGATTCCTTCAGGACGCCAGTAAGTTGTCAGAAGTCATGACGGTGAAGAAAGGCAAGGTATGTGGCTGAGAATGGGTGTCTTCTATCGAACGCTTCAATGCATAATTCAATATGTATTAAATGTGTACCTTAGGTTCTTGTCTGTCGTCTCGCTGCACTCATAGACCATACGGGTGTTCGAAATTCTGCAATCAGACATGTCTTCAGAACTTTTCCTAGCTGGGCTGCTTCCACAGGGATGGTCCCTGGAAATTCTGATCTAGTGGAACTTTTTCCATACATCAGACATTGTGTTTTAAGCATGGACGCGCCAACCTTTGAGCCATTATGTGGTGATTTAGATGATACCAGTTTAAGTGTCATGGTAACGATGAAAGTAAGTATTTCTTGGAATTGAATTCTACACATGGATGTTGTAGGTGCTGGTGCATTATGTTGAGAAATTTTACTCACTGCCTATTTTCCATGTTTGCAGTTGGGCGTAAGTATGATTATGGTGGTGCTCCATCAAGGCGAGAAACTATGTCGTAAAGATCCACCCGACCAGTTCAAAGCGGTTTGGGTCAAAACGGTGTATAAAGTCTTAACTGCCCTTCTTCGTGATAAACAGTTGGTAATACCGCCTGTAGAACTTTATCTGGTTGGGCTGCAGCGACTATTGACGTACGTGCCTTGCGAAAATGTCACTTTGACAGGGAGGAACAAGTCGATTGAATGTTTGATCTAATTTGATACGCTATTTTATTATCATTAGGAACGACTTACATCGTTTAAATCAGCAAGTATCGGAGGAATTCACCGTGCTTCTCACAGCTTATTTGAATGCCGGCACCAAGCAAATCAAACAGGATTACTGAAGTTATACTGCCGATTTAATTGCTAAATTTGATTTATTTCGAATATACAGGTTCATTTCAGAGCATCCTGTTATTTTTGAATTTACACTGTTTATAAGAGGTAAACAATTCATTCATTAAAAGATTTTATGCAAGAACCCTGGACAATTTTATTAATGCATCTATGGCTTGCTGGAATGATTCCGCCTGGCGATGTGTCTGGAAGTACATTCGCAGACTCTTAATTGCATTTCAAGCGCGTAGTGCAGGAAAACGTAGCACCATCGTGACGAAGTAATTTGCGATTATCACAACGCTCGAGAATTTAATTCATGTACGTATTTTTTCGATTTTCACAGATATTTCACTTAGAGAAATCTCGACATTATATCTTATCTATATTTTTGCAATCGACAACATGGTGAATTGCTTTAAGTGGCGTGTGGGTTCTCCGCATACTGCTCATCATGTTTTGAAGAAAAAGTCTGTCTTCATCGTCATTAGGAAGTTGACCAATTAATTAGTACAAGTTGAAGGCGGAGGACATTTTCGAAGACACGAAGCCATGGCAGTCTCAGAGGGGAGTTTAGTCGCACTCCAGCAAAGTTCTTTCCACTCAGCCAACTTGACTATAACTATAGCTTCGCATAAATATTTTACGAACTTAAGTGAATGTCAAACTGATTTCTTAGAATAATTTGAATCGCATGGAGTAAGTTCGAAGCTGCAGGGAAGAAGATAGAAGTTAAGAATCCTTCATCTGCCGTTTTCACCAGTCTCCTTTCATTCAGTACAGCCACAGTTGTATGTTTTTTTTACTGCAGTAAGTCCTACACCAGAATGGAGCTGTATATTCGATCCACGTAGAATAATAATTGAAAACTAAAATCATACCTCATCGGAATCCTGAAGTAGGTTGCCATGAGCACTCATCAAAAAAGCAGACGACTGTATAGACGAAGCTTGTTTAGGTGGTTGCACATGCTGGGTACCATTTTTAGTGGTGGCAGCTGTTGATGGGTCTGTGGTGCAAGGAAGCGTTATATTTGTTTTTCCGTTCGATGTAGAAATTAATGAATCTGTTTCCACTTGAAGTGTAGCTGGCTTGCACTGTATAAATATTAACATGAAATTATTATGCACAGAATTTCATTAAGTTCACGTTGCATAGGATGTAGTTGGAAGTGTCTTACCTCCTCATCCTCATCGCTCTGCTGGGATGCTTCGGCTTGCAAAGCATCACCGTAAAAGATAACGTTGTCCACCTCCATTTCATTCTGACTCAGTCTTGAGTACCGATATTCTTCTAACCTGTAAGATGAAAAGTTGGCTAATTCATTGAGTTACAGTGAATTTAGACTATATAACGCATACAGAGCATTTTTTTAAAGGTACTACTGTGAATAAACTATCAACATTTGACACCTCAAAGACTTGTGTGACACTTGATTCCCAAGCGATTGAACGGAATAGAGTGAAAAAAGTTAATAGCTCTCCTATATGTAATAATCAATGGTAAAAACAACTTAATAGGTCACTGTCGAATGACTCACTTGTACAACGTGGCCAAAGGCTTTTCACGGTGTTTTTTCCACAAGAAGAACGTGAAGTAGAGTGTGACAGAGATGAAAGCTAAGGTTAGAAATACGAGCAGTGAATCCTTGGTGGAGGAGTTAACTACTGCTGGAGACAGTTGATGAGATTTTTTGGAATCGAATAGCTTGGAAGCGTGTGACAGAGACGATGAAGGACTGGAATGATGTTGGTCTCCTCCAGTGTGGTTGTGCACTGTTAGAGTTTGACCAATTCCCTTGTGATCTCCACTATTGCTACTATGATGAGTTCCGTTCCAACTCATTTTGATAAACTTCACTCCGTCTTCTTTTTCTTCCAACGTGGATTGTCTCCTAGTTTGCTCTGAATAATGGAGCAACAGGAGCTTGTCAAGAGCACAAATGGCACCTTTGGGCTCGAGAGACACTGCAATAATATACGAAGAACGTCGTTATCTTACTACGCTCAGAGTTTATTTTTCGTGGAAAGTAGATTTTTACCATACGTCGTGGAAATAGGACTGAGCGGGCGTAGAAAGGAGAAAGTTTTCTTGGTATCTGTACAAGTGAAAGTGATGAACGCTAGATGGCTCAAGTCTGTAAGAAAAGTGAAAGTAGCCTGGGGGAAAAGAGCGTTCGTGTTGTACTGGTGCTGTTGGAGGACACTTTGTAATAGGGAGACCCAAGTTTGACGCCAGTGCTGTTGCTGTATCATTATGGTGAGCATATAAGTATACATAAGTCTGAGCAGAAGCAATGGGAACAAGAGCATAGAGACGTGAGTGGGTGAGTGAAAGAGAGCCCAGGAATTTTGCTGGAGAAATGAGACCATGAGGAAACGATCAATACATTTCACATGCGACTGAGGAGCTCACAGAGATAGTAAAATACTTTATCTGGGAGGGAAGGAGAGAGAGAGAGAGTTTGCAGCAGCATTAGTAGCAGTAACAGTCAAGCTACACTGACACTACTCCAACCAGCAGTATTATACACGTCCTAAAACTCACTGCGTCGTCTCCTCCAAATCTACTTTCACTTGGGTTCCCTGTCTGCAGTAGTGTTGATGGAGTTAAAAATGGATCGGTCTCGGCAGAACGCTAAGAAAGGTCAGAGGCGGCAGGAATGGCTCTACTTCTATGTTCCTTTTAAGGCTCCATGTCTTTGGTCTTGCTCCTTCCCTACTCTCTCGCTCTCTGCTGCGTGCTAAATTTGCGTGTGCTGGTATCCTCAGCGTGGTTCATGTTGAGCCTCTGATTTCCCTTGCTTTTTTTCGTCTTCTGCGTCCTCTCAATATTTTTCACTAAATTTATCCCGTCAATCATCGGAGTATGGTGCGTGACATAAGTAGTCATATAATTATTTTCTTCTTACACAGATCTTGCCATGCTATCATCGGCCATATTTTCCCTGACTTTCCCTCCACACAGCTCTATGTCTTTCTCAATAACTTTCTTCAGTTTCTGTACTAATTAACACAGTCTCTTGTTACCATTTGTGTCGTCTCAGAGAGTCACACGTATATTCTCATAAGGGGACATACAAGGGTATTCTAGCGGATTTCCCACTGCTCTTGTTCATGTTGAACCCTACGCTTAAAAAAGTAGGCTTGAACGATTTAATTCATCATGTTTAATCCCTTTACAGGCCTCCAACTAAATCTTTATTATTAGAAGTTGGCGAAAATGTACGTACGATAATGTGTATTTTTGCGTATATAAGTTTGTCCGTAAAAACTGTTACTAAAACAACTGCAGCCGTCTTCTTGGTAAAAAAAAGGTGAATATAGGACATAGTAAGTGGTACATTGCTTGAATATTTGGTCGGAGACTATGTGGATGCAAGCATACGTATCTCATACCATGTCTAAACTTAAACTTCCGTTTATGGCTCTCTCGCACAATGTAATTCTCCAATGACTCGGGGGACAAGATGCGCGGGTTAGTGCTCCCCTATTTTGTCATTGCATTAAAATAGTTACAGGTACTGTAATTTGTCTCAAGTTTCAGTCTAGGTCGGCGTGAAAACTCCGGCGTAGCACGGATAGGCATTTCACCAGTTGAGCTTTATACAAGAGTCTAATAACTCGATTATTCCACCACTTATCTCAATTGCTTTGATGAAGAGGAAAGGGTGAAGGAGAGCTAGCATCTGTACAGATCCTGCTTCCTTTCTCAAACCTCTTTCCAAGTTCATACTAAAGTGCTGATGATGACTCCTTAACAACCTCCACCGCTACTGCAACATCCACTTCAATGCCATACAGTGGCCAATACAGTGGACGGATTGTGTAAAAAAAACTGATAAAGCAGGAGAGCAGACATGTGTGGCCAGTATAGTTGGAAAATATAGCATAGCGTAAGCCATCGTATTTAATCTGCGGAAAACGATATTTTCCTTCCACTTCCTTAGCAGTCGTTAAATTCTTTACTTCCGATGTCGAGATGTCATCTCTAAACTCTTTTGCGAGTGCAAATGAGGAAGTTGTGAATGGGTGCTACTGTTAAGTACACTAAGTATAATGAAGGACGTAGAAATTAAGCTACTGTTACCGCCAGGATGGTACACTGTTATGCAGCAAAGCTCAGATGTCTGAGATTGGTCAGTCATATTGGACAACTTCTATGCAGTCTTGAGGTGAAAAGCGGCTGTAAGACGTTCAAGTTCAGACAGAATTCATAGCACCCATATATATAATATACATGGCATTGATGTGGTATCGTGACTTTGTAGTGTTAATCTGGCATCGAGGTTGGATGACTGTAAGTTTCCTTTGTGTGTGCGTGGATGTGCAGAGGAAGAAAGAGCCCAGGCATCAGCCTTTCTTTCTATCTTGGTTCGGCCTCAGGTGTAGCAAGGCCGAATGGGATGCCACTTAGATATACGTGTGGTGTAGTACACGGAAAGGAGCGAATCAAGCTTCTAAGCTTTACCACGTACTGACGGGAGAACACATATTTCTCAGCTACCTTCTTAAGTCGGTACTCTTGAGATGTTGGGATCAACCGATCGATTCTAACCGTCAAAGCTCTGTGCCGTTTTCACATACTACTACGTCCTTTCTACTGTGTACAGCTATATAAGTTCATATAATATTTTTACGCTTCATACATACAGAGCTTTCCTATGGAATGCACACTCTTTATAGGACCAAGTGGTACACAAGCTTTCTATAATAATTATGCCTTGAGTTGTGGGAGTATGATGAAACTTTCGCATTACTCCTACTCTTCGTATGCTCCTGGTGGTATGCGTCAGTAGTGCGGTGGAGAAAGGAATCCTAGTTGTGGTGGTGACGACGGGTTCATGTGAACTCGAGGGCGGGGAAGGTGAACTACATATTAAGTCACACTTGAATCAGGCATTATATATGCCACTACAACTAGTAGTACTGCTACAACGACCATCCTCTTCAGCTACACTAATGACAACTGCATTCTTACATACATTACGTCTACATGTGCATACTTGCATAACGGATTTTTACCTGCTCTTGCACGATGATCTTCAGAGGACTTTTCATCTGCACTAATTCTAATCATCTCCTGGCTAGCATGAAGTTCAAAGAGGCTCGCTATACCTAGAATTATGCAAGAGCAGAAATGAATAATGCACGAGGTTTGTGACAAAGGCATGCGGGTGGTCTTTTAGTAGGACGTAGGGAAGTTTCCTTTGACAGGGCTGAAGAAATATTTGTCCCCTCTAGGGACATCATAAGTGCGAACACAGGAAAAAGCTAGATTTTATTATGAAATGATTTTACATTTGAGATATGTATACAGAAGTTGAACATGCAATTCTGTATCGAAGGAGACGACAAGGATATAGCTGCCTCAGCCCTCTGAGGATCCTTGACACGAATTTCGTACATCTTCTCGTGAATCATTTAGTTGTATGCTGAGGAGCCGAAATTCCAGCATAGTTCCGCCTGTAATCGACTGTCTCGGTAAATAATATAAACGGAAAAACTGCAGTAATATGTACATGTCTTTGATTTCCTCCATATCCTGTTCTCAATGCTTCTTTGGGTTCATTGAGGGATACGCAGTGGATTGGGAGTCTGTATCTATGATACCATTCTCCATGACACATGCATTGTGTCTGTATAATACATTACCAAATTTTATGGATAAATGGACGTAGTCATTCTCAAAGCGACAGTGAATCCTAGATGTAGACAGCACATGGACTGCCGTAGGTTTTAACTCTAGAGTACTATTTAATATTCGAGAAATGGCTAGAGCATGGCAGAATTTTAATACATACAGAAACTAGCCAGTAGTGGCAATCCTGAGGAACTCGTCGCTCTACGGTAGCTGTGATCCTTGATTAGACAAGCTGTACCGTTTACGATTCATTAGTTTCTCTTCCCAGTTTCAGAGGCAGTAGAAATTGTTTTCAATTGTGGATGAACAAAAATGTGAATAGTTCAAACAGTTTTTCATACTCGTGCATGTTTATACTTCTAGTATGTGTTTTCGTCTCCCTTCTATTATCCAAGGACGAAGGAAAGAGGTAGCATAGTTGAGGAGGTGGAGAAAATGAAAAGAGCCTTAGAAGAAGAAGTAGACCAATGTGATCTGTGTAAGTTAGATTGCATTTTCATAAATAGGTGGAAGTGGTACTAAAGAAACAAGGCAAACTAGAGGATGAAGAGAAGACGTCGGAACTGTGGACGACGACGGGCGAATGCATTGACAAAACGCTGTATGTGCGCGAGCCTTCCGACGGTTGGCTGGAACAGAGAAGAGTGTACAATGCTTCTTGTGGGTAACTTCAGTATTGATCAGATTAGACGAGGAGAATGAGGGAGAGAGCTGAGTGAGGGCAAAGAGTTTGTGATTGCGTGTGTGCGAGAATAGAACTTTAGCTTGAAAGATGGAGGCGACGCCTGGGTTTCTAATAGCATGCGGAGTACAGGGAGTGTGAGTGAAAGGAGCAGCAGCCTAGCAGTCGTGGGTGTTGCAGGCTTGCTATATTAGAGTACAGTATGGGTGCCGTCGTCGTTCTCTGTCCTGCGCTAATGTACTCTCGAGTAAACCCCGATATCGTTGGACAGTGTGGCTCAGCTATGGACTTGTGAAGATGTGTTCCTTCGTCTCTTCTTCAAATCCGCCGTGCCTTGTTGTCAACTACGAGACACTAGGGGCAGTGCATAAGAGGAAATTTTTATTTCTGTCGACCCAGTAGCCACTATGAATGGCACTGGTGTTCCCTGGGCGGCAAGGAGGTCACCAGAAAAAACATGTACCATTGAGACTGTGGTCGCTTTCTACGGACTTCCGGGTGGTCACTCCCCCTCCTACAACAAGACTCAGACCTATTGGCAATTTGAAATAAGTGAAAGCGATAAATATTGGTGAATAATTCTGAGAAAAAGAAAGCAAGAGTTTAATAGAGAAGAGAGTCACAGCTGCCGTCGGCGTTGTGTCTATTGCTGCATCCAAAGTCATCATTATTGTTATCGTATATTATTACCTCGTTGTGTCCTAGTGCCGATCCGTCAAAAGTATTAGCGTCAAAATGTTTAGTTTTGCAAGTAAAATGCTCAACACCATAATGGGGACTGAAGACGGCCAACCACCAGGTCCTGGCCAGTCAGCAGGGCTGGGGTCGGGTCTGGGTTCAGGACTTGGTTCAGGACTTGGTTCAGGACTTGGTTCAGGACTCGGTTCAGGACTTGGTTCAGGACTCGGTTCAGGACTCGGGTCAGGGCTCGGAGGACTCATGGGGCAGCCGCAGCAACCACAGCAGCAATCCGGTGTAAGGCCCATGACTGGCGGGTTCCCGCAAGTGAGACCAAATCCGCAGGTCGGAGGTCCTCGCCCCTACGGTGGACCACCGACCTTCAGTGGACCCCGGCCTAGTCCCACAGTCGGTCGTGGAGGCCCTCCTAATTTTGCCGGACCACCGAGACCTATGGGAGGAGGTCCTGGAACTCCACACCGTTTCAATGGTCCTCAACCTTCACCATCTCCCGGGATGCCACGGCCAGGCATGTCTCCTGGCGGTCCTGCACCAGTAGGCTTGCGACCAGGAGGACCTCCAGGAGCGGTTATGAGACCTCGAGGTCCGGGTCCTGCTCAAGGCACTGGCCCTGCAATGTTCCCGCAGAAGCCGACACCACGTGGACCCGGTATGTCAGAAATTATGCATGCTTCTTGGCAGTATGTATGCACCTTACCTTGACCATAACTCCCTCGTTCCCATTAGTCAAAGACTTGTAAGATTTCAGGCTTTGTAGACTTATCAAAGCACAACCCAAATCTTCACACAATATCTATGATAAAGTGCGAGTGCTCTAATTTCACAAGGTTACCAAGCATTTTTATTATTTTCTGTTAATTAATTACATCCAGAAGTTAGATGATGCGCTCAGAAAAGTTTACCGACAAACCAAAGCCTGCGACTATATTAACTATTAAGGCTGTTTCCTCGTTAAACTTTTATAATTGCCTTGTGGCTGGTAATAGTTCGCGCAGTAGGAATAAGAAAAATGCTTTAACAGCAAGGGAGGAGAGCAGTAGAGAGTATTCCACAGACGACAAGTTCTTTGTGTGGACTGTTGGTACCAAAATGAAAACGAAATAATTTTTGTCATTCTTTTTATTGACCTTTTACAGCCCCCGGACCTGGAGTTCCCGTTCCTGACGTAGATTTAAGTCATTTGAGCGCCGAGGAGAGAGCTATGATAGAGAACGTAATGGCAAAAGCTCAACAATTGGAGCAAGAAGCTCCTAGCGCTCCTTCAGTAGTAGGCCCTCCTGGCACTATGTCAGGCTCACCTGGACCACAACGCATGATGCGGTAAGTTGTCTATCTTTCACCATAATTTATTTTTTGTTCTCTCTCTCGTTCTCAGCATAATTTACAATAGAATCGAAACCCGTCTGGTTGGGATGGTGTAATGGCACACCTACTTGTAGCTCTAACTCTACCTTCATCATGTAGCCTTTATGTTCCTTCCGATTCCCTCCACAGATCAATTTTCGAATCAGCGACTATCTTTGTGGAGCTTTAGTCAGTTGTTCAAACGAATTGCTATCACACGCGTAAATGAGTGACCAACTTTGTCGGTGAACAGAATTCAGTGCCCGTGTGGAAAATTATTATATCACCTTCTTCATCATATTAGCTTAGCGAACATCGTATTTTAAAAACAGTGAAATTAAAGTAAGTGACAGCATTCAGGACCTGAGCACATCATGTACTTGTATTGAACTGATGAAAAAATAACTGTAAAAAATGGACACAGTGTGACTAATGATGGCTGACTTGGCTATCGCTCAGTACCTATTTCACTCTTCAGCACACTGGTCTATCATCTTCAGTTTACAGTGCTATTAACCTCATCGTCGTCCTGGAACTTTAGAAGCCTTAAGCTCGAATTCTCAGCTCTGTCTATACTCATGCTGCTTATGATCTCTGGGCACGAGGTGTGTTCATGCAGAAGCTAACTATTCACATAGGCCTACCCTTAGCACCCGCACACCTCTGCACATTAACATAGTAAACATATTGACCGTTTTAGTCCAGATCAAGCATTTTCACGTCCTGCGTGGGCATATTGGAAATCGGTATTGCGACACAGTACTTCTCTCCTTCTAGTGCTCGGATTACCTACCCAAGCAGGTCTGTATATATATGAAGTACTTACGCATGCACGCTTTCATAATTTGGAAAAGAGGAACTTCACCATAATATTCTCAGTCAGGGTATACACTATAGACGTAGAGAACCAATGTCGTAATTCTATTTAAAAAATAAAATTAGCACCTCGAACATGGTTTCGCATACGATTAAATGTACTCATGGTTGGTTACCCACTCATCAGTTAATTAACACAGGATCACTGTCTCTAAAGGACCAGTACCTCCGTTGACATTCCAGTTTTCATGTCTTCATGCGTTGCTAGCGGTTCTTCTGGCTTTGCTAAAGACTTGTAAACAAAGTACCCAATACATTTGATTTATTCTTTGTTGCGATAGAAGAGGTAAACTTGAGCTCAGATCAGTACTACTCGTAATCGAACCGGATTAATTTTGTCGGAAAAGAAAGTAATAAGAATGAATCAGTTTCTCAGCAAACAAAGCGACAGCCCGGAAAAGAGGAAAGGAAGAAATGAGCGCCTTGAACTTATCAATTATACGTAATTAGTTGCTGAAATGTTGAGTCTATGAGCGTGTTTGGCACCAGTCCTCGAACTAGAGACTTACTAGAGAAGAATCTTTGCTGTGGACACTTTATATATTACAATAGAAAGTAAAAACACCATACTTCAACATGCACTTTGAAGTTTGTGTATAATCTTCAAGATTATGAGACCTAGAAATCACCTCGTTGGATATTTTTTTCAAAAAATCTGTGGACCGGATTTTGTCCGTTGTAGTGGGGTATTGCCTAACAAAGTAGCTTTATTTCATTTACCTCTCTTACTAAAACCATCGAGCACTTGGGAATTTTAAATAATGCAGTGTATCTGAATAATTAATACTACTGCGATGCAAGAATAATTCTGCTGTAAGGAAGTGTCGTGCATTTACGAAATTTCTTCTTCTCTATTTTCGTTCATGAAAAATACTAATCCAAGAATTCTTGAAAGTTTAACTCCATCCACAGCGTGTCGGATGGAAGAGGAAATGTTTAAAATGACATAGGAGGCTATCTGAGAAAAGGTAGTGTTGTCAGTAAATTTAGTATTTCCACGTAATCATTAGTTCAATTCATATAAAAGACTTCTGTTGTCATGGAACCACCAAATTTTGACGAAACCGAGTAGATCATGTAGTCTTATTTAAAGCTTTCGACACTTCTAGGCATTAAATATATGCAAACGCTAAAATATGATTTTAAAAGTTGTACGGGATTATTAACATATAGCATTGACAGGAAACGTAGATTTAAAGTAAGACGGGACCCAATCGGATAAGGACAAAGGATGCGATGCAACCAGTGATCTTGCAGGAGCCGTAGCTACGAGTCACCATGCTATGTTTCACCCTATCTGCTGCCAGACCTGATTTTCATAGTCCCCCTTATCACGTGCATTTAGGGTCGGTAGGGGAACCGTTGTCCTGAGTGATCTGTTTATTTGTGTTTTACGGGAACAAGGAAGGGGAAGGATGAGCAAGCTCAGATCAGGGAAAGGAGGATTCCATGAACGGAAATTATTTGAAATTTTCCTTTAAAATTTGGTGAGATCTTTCCAGTGCTCCATTCTCAGATCAGGGAAAGACCACATGGGACAAAATCCTGAGGGCAGCGGAGGGAGGTGGATGTTTGAGTAATTATATAATTCCATGCGTTTTTAGCAGAAATTCATATTTTCGAGATCGACTGTAGAAACTCAAAGTCCTACAACTACTGTGATTATTAACTGAAAAAAATGATTAACTAATTTCTGATAGCGCGGTAGAATTTTTATCAACTGAACTATTGTTCTGCTTGTGAGGAAAATTTTTGCCAAAAAGGCAAATATATATCGACGTCTCAGACCATTTGACAGTCTCTGAACCAACATTTGGGAGTTTCATTAAAAAATACAAGCGCGATGTGCGCTTCCCGAAAGGTTTCCACAGGGAGTCCGTCAGCAACGGTTAAAAGCACATCATTCTAACCTTTGACGTTGATTGCTCTCTTTTCGTCACAAAAGCAATCTCCAAGGCCCACTAACATTACTCAAGTTGATTCCGTCTAAGCTTTGCCCCGTAGTATACGAATTCGAATAGCCATAAGTACTTGTTTGTGCATGATGTAATACAGATTATAGAGCCAGGCAAATAGATTGGCATCTGTACGTAGAAGAACGCTGGTTAAACTGCGTGAATATTGAGCTAATAGACAGTTTGCCGAAATCAACGTAACAAAAACGTAACGCGCATAAACGTGAAAATTCCTAAGGCAACCCATGTTAAAATTATGTTTACGATGACGTATATGTTTCTACGTCGTACCGAGCAAACTGCCTAATTCTAATACCAGCTGAATGCGCTGTTAATTTTTCTCATCTCTTTATCATGTTCTTCCTACATGCTGCCCTTATTCTTTGCAGTGAGAAACGATGCAGACGAACGATAGTTTTTTGGATAGTGAAAGTCGTTTCCCTTCAGATGTTATCGAAGCTTGCATGGTCGAGCCATCTTCCATGCCTCTTGTTTGAGTGAAGATATTTGATAAGGCTTTGATGAGGCGTGCTCGCATGAGTAGGACGATATAATGTCTAAACATGTCCAGATTACATGGTCCAAGTATTTTCGGCACAACATTTTTTGCCTAAAAATGCCATTATGATTCATAACCATGGAAGGATATAAGTACCACATGAGCCTCTACAAATTGCAATAATTTCCACAATGTGACCCTTGTTAAGTTTCTCCGGGACAGATGCATTCACGCATGGCCATGTTATTAGCCTGCGACACTTAATTGTGCCAAATTAAGCATTCTGGAGAAGTTTTGAGTAGTCAAAACGAGAGAAAGTAAGCTTTCTATATGAGGAACATCAGCAATAGGAGGAATGGTATGGTTTTCGCACTGCATAGGCTGTGTACAAAGGAGGAATGCATATGTAAAAATAAACCTACGATCTAGTGGAATTCAAATAGGTTTTCCGTGCACCAGGTTTCTGGTTACCAGGGTGCAATGGAGAAAGGACTAGTGTTGGCACAATGGAGCGAGCTATGTGAGCAAAGGAAGCGGAGAAAGGGTAGTACACAAGATCCGTGAGGGAGATTGTTTCATTCGACCACAACGTTGTTGACACACAAACTCTGACGAAAGAATTTCACTCTTCGACGTCACTATATCCACACAGCTACGTTGAAATATATCCTGATGTACATGTACAGAAAGCATCGACAGTGTATCGGATGAGGGCATGTAGAGGAAGTAGCCGCTTATCCCACAGGGCTTACTAAAAGATGAACCAACAGGGTGCCAGGGAGATGAGTAGGAAAATATGACGTGGAATAGTCGTACTTGTACGCAGCTGAAGCTAAAATTGATCCTACAACAATAGTACCTCGGATGCTGGTTCTGTATAAGCTAGCCCCGCCATTCAATCATTTGGCAAGGCTATGGGGATAAGTAGTAGTACTGTTAGTGAAATAAAAGGCCGGAGGTAATGTTCTTAATGGCTTTCTGCATTATAAGCTGATTTTGGCCACAAATTCTTCAAGGCAGACATACAATATGTACTTTAACTATTATTTGAATGGGAGGAAGGCCGTTAAAGGCTTTCTCTCCCGGCGTCTGCCATAGTATTAAGTAATTTTCCAGAAATTTTCTCTTCTTCACCGCCTACTTCTAAAATCTTCCCTTGCCTTGCTAACGACAAGTCCGTCAGCCAAAAATCACTGTCCCATTGTAGCATCGCCTGAAACCTGGGATTCAGGCTATTCTACAATGAAATCTGTGACACGACTCAAGAGGTAATTGCACTTATGATGATCAAAGTAAGTTCTCAATGAGAAATGACGGATAAGTGAGCCTGTTTTTAATCCTCATGCATATTCTACCAATTTTCACGACAGTCCCTTCTTTACTTGTTAACATTGTCCATCAAAATATCTCTTCAAACGATTTCTCTCATCTAAAGCTATCTATACTATACATATCTATCTTCTGACTGAACGAGTGAGACTTTATAGACTCAGTAAGCAGAAGCATCTCTCATGTGTTCCTTTCTTACACGGGTGTGCAGATCATGCCAGAAATTTTTAAATAAAACAGCTACGAAAGCAAGTGGCGGATACTAAATAGAAGCGAGAGAAAGAGCAGTGAGAGAATCGCACGCATTTAATCTGTATGATTATCAAGTATAGCATATTTCACTTGTAATTTGTGAACATGTAGACTGGCTGATTTCTATGGATGCGATTACTTCAAAGACAATTGATAGTATAAATCCAGAGCATTTGTATTATTTTTTCTGTATATTCAACAAGGAAGAATGGACTGAGAATATAAAATATTACAGTCATTGCTCGTCACTGTTAGGATGGGAATGAAGGGGGCTTGTGGTCCTAGGATCTTGGAGACATAGGAAATGTTTCTCTCTCCAAGATAGTAGTCGTCAGAGCGTGGGCGAGAACATATTGGAAAATACGCCTCATAATGGTAGGAATCTAACAAAGTAGTGCAATCGTGACCTGCATGTAGTGAGAAAACCCCGCAGTGGCTGCTCTTGTTCCAGTCTCATTCCAGACTTTGTCTCACGCATACTCACGCAACACAGCCACGCGCACGCAAGAGTGTCTGTCCCTGCACACAAAAATAGGCTTCCATGTAGGAATCCATGATAATAATGTATTTTCCAGGCAGAGCAACGAGCAAGTCGATTTCTGTAGATTGAATTACTCCTACCATGCTCCACTCCTGTTAAGATCAAACAGGATGATGGTTCATCATGGCTGTACAACCGTCGATGTCAGTTCGCATCAACTTTGAATTGTCAACGTGCCGATGAGCGTTTACGTTGAAGAGATAGGTATTCCTGTGTACACATGAACGCAGAAAGTTTACTTCCGATATTGGTGACAAAGACGTTTTTTCACGATGGTATGAATGTGGATGCGCGCGGAGGATTAACTCCAAGTTCTCTAATTAGTTGTCCACCCACTGCAAAATTCTCCCGCGCGCCTTACTTGGTCCCTATCAAAAGTAGGAACAGTTATTATTTGATAACTCCATGAAGAACCGGTAAACGATATCCCTCACATCCTCAGAGGTATTTGAGCAGTCGATATTCGAAAAGAGAGTTGAAAAACTTGGGTTTGCACAACTAAAAATTGTCGAGGTGACACGGTTCAGATTGTTCGGGGCAATCGAACTTGGAGAGGGAAACGCGATATTGCTAATATGCTTTCGTTTTAAAAAATAAAAGCATTTTAAATTGCAACAAACACTGAAAATTGCAAAAACAAAGAGCACTCGCTCTGAGAACTGAGTTTGAATTGCATCAAACCAAAGACCATTGGCTGTTGTTTTAAAGAATCGTCTCGATATCTCAGTGCGTACTGGAGATATCGGGTTTCCTCCCTCCAAGTTCCATTGCCCGAATAATCCGAATCGTGGCACTCCGACAATGTTTAGTTTTGTAAAGCCAGGTTTTTCAACTCCCTCTTTTCGAATATCGATTTCTCAAATACCTCTGAGGAGGTGAAGGATTTCGTTTGCAGGTTCTCCATGGAGTTACTCAAGTTTTCTCCATGAGTGCGTTGAAGTAATTGCTGAACGCAAAGAAGTCCAAAAGCACGAGGTGATCTTTACATTGGCAGTTGGATCATCCTACCTCGACAGAGAAAGTCCTAATGAGGGAGCTCTTATTTGAGTGGATGTCAGGGACATGTTTCAAAATGATTGCGAAGCAATTATCGGATGTATGTACAGTTAGTTCTTTGAGCGCTGAAGATCATTACCATCTTGAAATGTTACTGGCCTGGGCGTTTAAGAAATGAAAGACTTTTCCCTTTGAAGTAGCCCCAGTTGCTACCGTCTCCTCCGATGGTCTGTAGAAAAAGATAGCCCCACCAGCTGTAATCTTGTACAGCATCTGTATTTAGACGGCGGATGTCATCAAAACAATACGATTTGTCTACGCTTCCATGCCGATAGCCGTCTTTTCTTGGTCAACCGATGTTTAAAACATTTGTTGCAAGCTTGAGGCTGTGGCTTCAGCATGTTTATTTTAGTCACTGTCACTGCGTCCTTTTGCAATCGAAAAGAGTAAGTTTTGTGTGAGAGAAGGAAATTGATTTTCCAGCCAGCTACCAAGTTTTGAGGCGGAAATGAAATGAAAAAGAGGAATATGGTAAGCTCGGGAAAGTACGGTCCGTTCATAGCATTCGCCCATAGCAAAATCGGTTCATAAATGGCGAAATTCGTGTACATAGATGGTGGCACACATGAATCACCGGTACAATCATGCGTGGTGAAGTCTATAAAGTCGCTGAAGCAATTAATTGTCCAGACAAATGATCAGCTGAACAAGTGCAGTTCTCAATTAAAGGTCTAAGTTCATAACATCATGACTGCCCAGATGAGTCGGTACACTTTACCCAATTAAAGTTGTACAACTGAAACCTAGCAAGTGACCCGGCGTCATCGAGGATCTCAGTTTGAATTTTGGGCCGAGTCAAGAAGTGATGCTGCCGAGGGTCGATGAGAAACGACTGTTTAACCGAAAGAAATATTTAACGTTTAATGGCATATATTATTGATTGAAA
Source organism: Deuterosminthurus bicinctus (assembly GCA_034698825.1). NCBI lineage: Eukaryota > Metazoa > Arthropoda > Collembola > Symphypleona > Bourletiellidae > Deuterosminthurus > Deuterosminthurus bicinctus. Next base: position 76,723 of record JAQIWI010000009.1, read on the forward strand.
CAAGTAGATCGTAATTGTCGATTTGTGGAAAAATTGCATTTGTCATACTTAGTACTTGATTGTGGTGTTTGCGGGAATTTACTACACAGGGGTAATTATTTTCAAATCTGAAACGAATTACTTTCAACGAGATGTGTCATCGATGGCACAATTTCATATACGTTTTTGCGATTTTGCTCTGAGCCTGCGTCTATTTCCGGTAGTGCATGCAATGGTGCAACGACGAAAGTGTTATTTACAGACGGTGTTTCCCTTTATCAGGCAGTCAGCGTTCTAATATGTAAATTGCTACGGCTCTCCTGGAAGAGCACCAAGACTTACGCAGTAGAAGAGGCAATGTACATAAATGTGAAAACGTTCTTAAACTATTTGCCCTCGATTCTTTAATAGACACACATATGGACTTGTAGAAAGTTTCAAGGATATGAGTGCTGGTGCTAATTCCATGACTGTCAAAATCATCAGCACCGTCTATTTCTGTGTCACAACTGTCTTTATAGCTGCATCGAAGCTTTTTCATCATGATGGTACAAACTGCTCAACCAGATTTTCGTGCTCTATTTTTTGTTTTTAAGCTCAAAACTAGGCTGGGATTTGAGATGTAAATATAGTAAGAAAATTACAATATACTTATATATGATGAGAGTCCGGACTTTTATTGTGATTGAACTTGTTCAAAACAAAGTACAGAAAGGCTGGAATGATCTAACAGAGAATAAAACCACACGACTTATAGGCTACGAAAAAAAGTTTACTCTTTGGCCCTAAGGTAACATAGAGAGATTGCCACTGACCTAAGTATTTTCGACATAACCAGAGTGCGGGTATCAGAATATCCTTTCAACAAGTCCTTTCACCCTCTCAATTTCCTTCGACATCAATTGTACAGGGATTGTGGGCTGCTGGAGGAAATTTCTAATGTTGCCGTGTTAGAACTAAACATACTACTTAATAGCATAACATGGACCATACTTTGGTAGCATAGCTACCAATACCAGCATAACTTAAAACTCTGAAGATGAATTCATTCGAACCCTCCATGTGGTCAACAATCTGGTAACTGTGATCGCTTCGGCCATATTTCCGTTATAATCCTTGCACCGATTCATCGAATCTCACTCGCGCGAGGTATCGTTAATGAATGGCCCTTTTGTCCCTACATGAATATAAGTACAAGCAGGTAAATTTGCTAAGTTTCTTCCATCATTATGTTCCTGTAGAGTTCAGTGACATGCAAAATCCGTGCAAGTATGGTCTCCTGCTCGTGAAGAAAATTGTAAATTTAAGTATTTGTATGCATTTTAACTTTCGGGGTACATCACAATGGAAGCATAAAATTCTAACTTATCTAGTAGTGGAAGTGGACACGGTGCGGAATTTCTTCAGCAGTCTTCAATATGATTTGACCAACTCATATGAACGAGCATCAATCTGTAGTAATGTAAAACTCTATTTGATCTGGTGGTGGCTACGAGAGAGAGAGAGAGAGCTAAAAATATTCAGATCTTAAATGTTCACTGTTTCTAATACTCAAATGTTTTGATTTCAGACCGGAGGAACAACTCCATCAACAACAACAAGCATTACAAGGTGGAGATTACGTCTCGCGTCCATGCCCTATTTGTCGACAGAGAGAGGTAAATACGTTTACGATAATAATAATTTGTACAGACCTTATGTCGGAATGGAATGTCAGACAGAAATGATCTAGAAACGGTGTTCACAATTTTCAAGCTATTAACATCACAACATGAGAATAACTTTTAATAATTCGTTCGATCGCATCTGTGCACATTGAATGTACAAGTCCTCAGCCGAGCATGTGTCGTAAGGAATGCGGCGATATTGTGTCTTGCACGTAAAAGCTTGTGAGCCGAAAAATACTTCTTTCCATCATTGCGCAATGCACAAACATAGATACCGCCTCCGCTGGTGGCACCGTCCAAAGGCTTTGGCGGTGTGTTGGGCTCATCGTGAGGCAAGTACTCTGCTTGGTGGCACCGTCTAAACTTTCCGCCTGAGAACTAAGCAAACATTATTATAACAATTATTACACAGTGAGCGTAAAACATATGCACGTTTACGAGCTTTCCCACTAAGTATCCGGGGAAATTTTACTGAGGTTTTACAGAATGACATGTGCTTTCATTAAACATCTAGTCGATGTACAATACATTGGAACAAAAGTTCATGAGGGGTACCATCGTTGGAGAAAATGGACGGGCGTGAAAGCGATGTGATCCATATCCGTGAATAATGTTTTTACAGTAGTGGTTACTGCTGCACCAACTTCCTTTTTGCTGGAAGCAGCAATTCGAACAGAAAGCATAAGAGACGCGAGATTTAAAGAAGTCTGCCATCCTGCATTCCCAGTATAATCAGCGTTGGAAGGAAAGCGCAGTCTCCGACGCTCCTTCGCATCTCTCTTCCGCCTCGCAAGGCTACAGGGATTTCTCTTGCTCTATAGCAGCCAAAGCTCTCTGCAAGGAAGTCCTCTTATGCATTTTTCTCTTCAACATAACTCTCTCGCATCTTCATTGAATCCCGTATTAAATAAAATGTAAAAAAATGATCTCGTGATTAACATGCCTCGTATTAGACAGTTTGCGAAAATCAACGTAACAAAAACGTAACGCGCGTAAACGTGAAAATTCCTATGGCAACCCATGTTAAAGTTATGTTTACAATAATTTATATATTTCTACGTCGTATCGCGCAAACTGCCTATTATACTTTCACATGAAATACTCGTGATCCCTACGACTTAATTCAATTTAACTCGTCATGAGATAAAGTATGTTACTAAGAAATTCTAGCTATCCACCCTAGTGTGAAAGGGTCTCTACGTAATGTGTATTAGCACATTTTATTTCTTTGTGAAAAATGCGCTTGCTAATTACTCAGGAGCCACAGCAGACCAGCGTGAATGTTTAGATTTTTTAGACTCACCGTATACTTGCATGTCGATCTAGCGTCGACTTCGTGTGATGTACATAGAGACATTCTCATTGCATTGTTAAAATCAAGTCCGAGAGGAAATTAAGTTAAATCGTGGTTTCTTTCCCTCAGGTGAGTGGGCGTGATGGTCATCCTGGACAAGAATGTTCCGAATGCCGGCTACTTGTTTGCAATCGGTGCGGTGGAATGGCTACTCATCCCGAAACAAAGGTTTGTAACGTCTTATGGTTATTCAACTCATTGCACACATCTTATAACCCTCTATGTCGACCATTTCTTTCTACGTACAGATTCGATTGGAAAACTCAATTCCTTCCTTTGAAACGCTTTCAATACTTTTCTCTAAGTGCATTACTTTCCTTATAGTGGCATACATATCCCTCAATTTGGAAGTGCTAGCGAAATTAAACAATGAAATTCTTTTCTATGTGTCCAAAGACTGTTTCGAGCTGTATTGTGGGTCGCAAACAGACATTTCTAAGACATATATTCAATTTTACACGTGACTCCCTCGGTTCCTGATCGTCTAAACATTTCATACCCCAACTGTGACAAAAGCTCGGTTAGCACACAAGCCCTCAATAACCAATCCATTTGTACGAATTCTACCTTTCAAACGCAACTTACTTCATAACAGACAAGTCACTGCAATCCAGAGATTAACACACAATAGACAGCTTCTTCCAAAGAATTTTTGTTGTCTTCATTAGGCATTAGCACATAGTGCATTGCCATTATTGCAGCCGTTTCAAACTACTAAATTTAAATCAACCTGATCGATAAGTCAAAAACTTTCGAATATACAGCCAATAATAATTGTAACCAAACCCAAACCATCAAGTTAACCCAATTAAGCTCGCATGAAATTAAGAAACATTAACTTATAAAATGTTGAAAAATAAAATTGTGTGGAGTACAATGAAGCAATTGTGTGTGTCTTGCGAAGAATTGAACCCCTCACAACTTAGATTGTTCTAAACAGTACGATTCTCGCTCAAAACTCGCATGGTTTTCTTTCAGTTGTGAACATTGTTAGTGAATAGGCGTGTAACTGAGCAGATTGTATGCGTACACATGCGATGTACAAATGATAACTCTGCAGTTTGACAGACGCTTAACATGACTACCGGTGTCACTCTGTCACATGACTGCATTACGTGGCATGACACTTGTCCTATTTACAATTGCCTTACCATCAGTTCCATTGCATATGCTATCTTCTCCAGGACACATGCCCTGAATCAATTTTTACTGAATTAAAATCACATTTCCCACGCCTCAGTTTTCTAGTATTTGTGGTGTCAGTTCATGCCATGATTTTTTGCACAATGGGCCAACTTAAGCCACCCACTTTCGAGAATAGCTTCTGGCAATCTTGGGCTATAACAATTTTTAAAACCAATTCTGAAATTAGAACCTTGGGATATTTTGCTGATGTAGCATACAGTAAAATCGCTTGACAGTTGATTGATACGTAAATTCAAGTTCAAAGAACAAAGTTCGGTTTTAGCATGTACTGTAGAGGCGTTTTCAGCGCATTATTAAAACTCTGGACGGCTATATCTTCTAAAATAAGGATCGCAGAGATTTATCGAGCATTTTAGCGAAAGCTGACTGAGACTTCGTAGAATGTGTGTGAATTCACAAGGTGACCTCAAGAGGCACCCCAAAATTTCAAGAAGCGCAGCGTAAATTTTTCAGATTTTGGGGTACCTCTTAAAGTCACCTTTTGAATGCACCAATACATTCTACGAAGTCTCAGCTTTCGCGAAAAAACTCCAAAAGTCTCTGCGATCATTATTTTAGGAAGTATAGGCGTCCAATGTTTTAAACACCCCTAATCTGTATATTAAAACTGAGCTGTTGCTTTGAGCTCGATTTTCTCAACCAACTATCAAGCAGTCGTACTGCATTTATATCAACAAAATACACTGTAATTCTAGTTTCCGATTTGGCATTCGAAATTGTTGTAGCCCTAGAATACCGGAAGTGATTCACGAAAGAAAGTGTATACCTTAAGTTGGCTCACCTTGTATAAACAGAATGAAACTGTACGAGCTTCAGGAACGTTTGAGTGGTTTGTTGATTCTTATTCAAGTTAAATAATTTATATGCGTAAAACGCCAAGATGCGAGGCTTGGCTATTGTAAATAAGCTTAAGTTTCAAAATTCTATTGCAATAGATTTGCATTTATTTCCTCGAGTCGCAGGGAGTAGCCTGACCTAGTCTACTAGACAATATGACTTTTGATGGATGTTGGAATGTGTATTGAATCGGTCAGGACGAGTAAGAGGTTGGCGAGATAGAATGGATCGAGTATATCCAACATCAAACCTTAATCTCTGTATGAGACGTCTAGTTTCTTATCCGCCTGCATAGACTGTGATACATGCCATTTCTGTTTGAAATGCTTTTATTCCTGTTCTCTCTTGTCTTCTCAAAATTGTTCTACCAGCATGCATATTATTTAACGTTCTATTTGAACCTACACGTGGGTATGACTACAGTATTCCCCTTTCAAAATCCACTATGAACATTTCACAATTCCTCCCTGCGTATCCTGTAATTTTGCTTTGAGGCTCGCATGTGAGAATAGCTTTGGAGAGTATACTTTCTCTGACTATTAAGTGACTTGTGAGTTCACACACAATCTGACATTTTAGGGCCAGCCTAACGCTGCTACTATATAAATGATAGAATCCAACTTTGTTCAGCCCTTCCCTTCCTTCATGATAATGATAGTCATGATAAAGAGTGTTCATCGTCTTCATAGCAGCCATGGGTCTACTATACTCAGAATGCAGGGCGGAATTAAATAGTTTCCCAAGTGTGTTTAGATCAAGTAAGGCAATAGGGACTTTCCTCAGCCCCAGACTGAATGCCTGAGTATTTGGGCAGAATGGAGAAGATTCGCTGTTACGATTTATATGGACAAGAGTGTGGTAAAACATTTAAAGGGGCTCTCGCTTCTGCACTGTTTACCTACCTTCCCGTTTCTTAATGATAGACTGCATCCCTAACTGATAAAGTTCAGGTTTGCAGCGGTCATAAATTAATCAGATCTGTTTTACTTACGACTGCCAGTTACATAATTGTTTTTAAGTTGGCAGATGAGACGAGAAGCAGTATAGGAATAGGACTAACTTATTTGCAGTCAAGTGTGGGCATTCACAAGACGAAGGTACAACATCGTGCTTCTTGGAAATGAATATATAGGATAATATAATGTATCTTAGGGCCGAATTTTGGCGAGATGAGTTGGAGGGGTTTTCTTCATCTCCTTTTCCATTCATTCTTGATTCTCGTGGTTAGTTCCGCTGAAAATGAGAGGGAGGGGAGGTAGAGGAGTCGTTCAATGAACGAGTACTACTCGAGCGGGACATCAAGAACCAAGGGCATTGCATTGGAACCTCAGACGAACCGAACACGCTCGCTAGAAAATTTTATTGGTGTTTAATTTGTGTATACACATGTATACTGACAGTTATGTCTGCAGTAATCCTATAGATATATGCACACAGCTGCATGGTCAGATGTGTGTTTACGCCAGACCAGAGAGATTCGTCTGCGGTTGTAACTCGTAACTTTCAAAATTAATAGACAGAATTGGTCGATTTCTGACGACGAAGAGCATAGAGATTTATACGCACAACATCCGCAAGGCTACGTCCATGAATGTGAATGGCAGCAGCTTGATATACAGGGTGGGACAAAATAAGCTATACTTATTTAAACTTAAACAAGTAACGAAGTTTTAATACTATGAATATGTCAGGTACCAATTCTTAAACATCAGTTTTAGGGTGCTTTTGGACGTGGCCCACAACAAAATTGCTAAAAAATTGGCTGAGAAACTTGAAATCAAAGAAAAAATAAAAATATCCAGCATATATTTACGTAGCATGTATTTTATGGGAGTTAAGGCAGCTTTTTGAACTTTAATCTTCTAATCTTCGTAACCTATGTCTTCTAAAATAATTATCGCAGAGACATTTGGGTCATATTTCGATAGCTGAGACTTCAGAGAACATGTTTCTCTCTCAAAAATGCTCTCTAAAGTATTATCTTTCGAAAAAACATTTTCGCAATTATGCGGTAATTATTTAGGAAAATATAGGCATCTAAAGTTCAAGTAGCAGCCACATAACATATTTAAAATGCATGTTAAAAATATTTTTTCCTATAATTTCAATATTCTCAGCCAATTTTTGAGCGATTTTGATTTGGGCTATGTCCAAAGGCACCCCAACATTTTCGTTGCAGACTTCGTACCCGACATCTTCGTAGCCTCAAAACTTCGTTAGTTACTCAAGTCTAAGGGTATGGAACTTCCTTTGGCCAGACCTGCACATAGAAACAGGCGGTTCCGAAGTTTGTATTACTGACTGAGCTAAAGACTGTGTAGCCGCTGCTGAATTACTCCGTGAGTGGCACGGAATCTATAGGTAGGACCAGTCAAGGGCTGAGTTAGGAGTAGTAGTTTGTGTTCGACTTGGAGCAGCAAAACGTGCACTGATAACCTTCACGTAGGGAATATCAGATGTAGTACAGAAAGAATGAGTGGGAGAGAGTCATGGAAAAGAAAGAGGGCGAGAAAGCCAGTTTGGAGGATTCATTGTAGTGGAAGGTTGGAAGGAAAATGTAAAGCTATCATCTACAACTAGTTGTCCTAGCCAGTACACATGCATACAAGACTACTACAGGAACTCAAAGAGAGCGAGCGAGAAGTATTAAAAACTACACCAACCATGTGAACTTGCTCGCTTCCGAACATTGTTCCTGTACTACTTTTCGGCTCCGATCATTCTACTCCTCTCTCTCTCTTTGTGTCTCCAGAATATTACATACTGGTCGATTTTCCCCGGTTTTATACATAGATGAAACCGTGGAGGATGACGACCTCGTTTGCGTTCACAAAGCTATATGACTGTTAGCTTCAGCTCCTATGCAGGCGTATTCAAGTGGAAATACGTAGAAAGGGGTCGTCTAAAGACGAGCTCAAAATCATACGTAGTGATCACATGGCAACTGGGTTTTTAATGCGTGCCTTGTCTCCGCTTGCTGAGGAGACTTCTCGTGACAGGAGAATAGTTGAGTTTGGCAAGAAAAGCTTCCCTGCCTGATCTGTTTATTGAAAGAGTAAGTGAATGGATGTGGAAGATGAACTAGAAATTGCTCAATGGCTGTCATGTCTCTGCAGATTTCAATAAGTATAGTCCTCTGTTCCCATCCAAGAATATGCCTGTCTATGATGTTTCGCTTTATGAGGTTGCTATATGCGAGTGATCTTAACTTGAACAGTCTTCATCTGTGAAGAAGAGGAGCATGTAATGACGATTCATTGTCTAGAAACATCTGCCATTGACAATGGCTTCGTCTTTACAAGCAGTAGTATTTCGTTCCACATACCGGTATGTTGCAAGGAGAATTAGGCCACTTAATACGGCGACTCCCAGTGACATCTTCAAAGCTAAGTAGCTTCCAAAAGCATAAACGGATTTTGATGGTGATCTCGAATTTTTTCAAACTAGAATCTTTCAAAATTGAGATGATGTGGACACTGTCTGTGGGTTTCGGTCTCTAATGAAAGAGGTTCGGGTTATAACGTGAGAGTCTGCAACGTATAGAATACTTGACTTTGAGACTTGCGTGGTGAATTCATTGGAACAATCTATTTTCGGTCCAGGCGACGCCTGGATTTTGTGTTCCTAGTTTCTTTATGGTTCACGTTCTGACCACCCTATTCTCTATGTATTTTCCGTTCGCATGGTGTACCTACACCTGTTTTCTAACCCGCTCACCGATTTTTATGACATTATTATGACATTATTTGAAATAGCGAATCATTGAAATCATTTTGATTTTAGGGCAGGCAATTTGTAGTCACCCTTAATGTTTTCTTGAATTACTATCTGTATCTTAGATATTAAAGAGTTGCATTCATTCTGTCGCGTCATCTTCAACTTGTTGTTTTGGATTATAATGAGTGGTTTGATTTATAAATTCTGCACAAGAACGTACATATTATTTAGAGGAACATTTTCACTTGCCAGTTGCTAGGGAAGGAAAGCGTGTGAAGACAGACAAGGAAAATAGCAGAATTTTTCTATTTTTCAAAATACTAGAGCATACTCTCGTCGTCTAAACCGGGTTTTTCTTTCACTAGAAATCCCTCGCTCCTGCGGCCATTATTGATCTGGCGAGCTTAATAGAAAGGACGGCGAAGAGAACCTAGAAAGAGAGTGAGCTAGCTTAGAAGGAACAGACTTGTCTGCTTGTCTCATGACTACGATGGCATCAAGCATCTGGAAGGATGAACAATTATTTGAAAGGAAAACTGCTTGCTGAAAGCGTGTCACCGCTCAATAACTGCATCTCCAGCCTAGAGGCCATTAGTGCTAGTGTGAAGGCACTACAATTTCCGTCTCTGAGTGTAGAATTCTTTTGATGTGGAAAATGTTTGAAGCAGAAGGAACAAGTCACGAGGTATGTTATCTAATCGAGTAACTACATTCATCTTTTTGCGGCTACTTAAAAAAGTGCCGCAGAGAATTTAAGGACTGAATACCTCTATCAGAATGAAAGAAGCCCTACTATTATTTTATGCTTCCAATCATAGGCACGTGAATGAGTAGGGTTTTAACGTAAGCGGACATTACTTGTATTATTTCCAACGCTCGGAGCAACTCCATGGACACTTAGTATTCACGAACATCAAAGCTTTCTTGTGTGGTTTAAGGTGTACGGTGAAATCCAGAAAACTGACAGTATTCTGAAATCAGGGCGGACTGCCTGTTAAATCGCCACAACTGTCTCCCGAATACGAAGCGATTTTCTATACAGCCATCTAACTCACGAAATATGTTCTTAGCGTCGCCTCACACACATGCAAACATCTGGCTCACAATGATAGTAACATTGAGGCTAGACAATTGGTTTCATGCAGTACTGAGACCGATAATACTACAATATTGTAGTATTGTTCTGGAAATCGGTCAGGTTCAAATAATAATTATTGAGCTGACAAATAGAGCATCTCAGAAAGGCTTATCACGATGCTACATTTGGTAGGTTTCCCTCCTGTGTATGATGTACATACTACATCTTTCTCATCTGTCGATCATTTCCAGATTTAGGTTGGATTTTACTTGTTTTATTCATCTTTATCTGACATTTTTTCTTATTTGATCATGAACTAGCAAGCATGTATTTGAAAAGTTTCAATGTCAAATTTTCCATTGCACAAACTGTGCTGCACGATGGGAATGCTTCTACTAACATTCATGGCAGACAACTTAGACATTAATGATTCATATATCGTCGTTTCGATTTTTATCTGTCACCAAGTTGGTCTTCATCTTACCTGTGGTGCTGAAATGACCATCAAGCTGTCAAGTATATCTTTATTTCAGTGACCATTTTGCATAAATATCCCTACGATGATGGGGAGCAGGATAGTCGCGTTGTGGGGGTTGTTGGTGGATGTGTTAAATAATTGTAACTATACTTCTAACTGATTTCACTGAATTTATGTAAATTTCGCTGAATTTATTTGAATTTTCCCGTATGGCAACCCCCCTTCGTGACCCCCCCCCCGGCACCCTTTACACACACACCCAATGTCCACGTCCAGAGAAATAGCGACTACCCTGTCCCCCTCGCGGTGGACATTTGCGACCCACATAGTTTGAGTTCGAATCCACTGGATCCAATATTCATGACCTAATCAACGCCAGGATTGAAATCAAGGCCAAGAAGAGAGACTGGTACTTATGAAGGCTTCACATCTGCCAATATTTACTGCGAAGTATACATATGCATGTGATTTTTTATCTGCCACAAATGCAGATTATCTTCAATATGTACAAGGAAGTGAAAGTCCACATTATACTAAATTGGCACAAAGTTAATGGTATGATTTGGAAGCACGTGGGGGTCTAGAGGGGTAGGAAAGGAGGAAAAGGTGATTCGTCAACCGTCACATCGACAGTCCTCACAAACTAAGCATTTTATTTAACCAAATGAAACAAATTACCACTAATTGTTCAAACGATGATGAACGAGAACCTTCAACTATAAACCAAGAAGTGGGTGTTTCTTTTAAACGGGATTTTTATCATATTTTGGTGGCGGTAGAGTAGATACGTGATTTCAAATTAGGCACACACCCGTAGTATGAAGACGGCACATGAAGTAGGAATTCGCGAGGACGCTTTTTGATTTACTGCGTCGTTCAACATCTTACCTCGGTACCGTTTAAACAAAGCGTGGGACCAGTACGGTTGACAGATGTCTACAGTAGACTGCACCATTATTCTTTGAAACGGACAGTCTCATTAGAATTTAGCTCGTTGATACTGCAGTGAGATAGACGAGATAAAAATGAGGGAAGTAATGTATTCCATAGCAAAGATCCAGTAAGCATTTTTCCCATTGAGCTCATAACTAAAGTGCAGCGTTAATTGCTCTCCCCTGGCACACCTTTCATGTACTCATGCGTCTACATAATTTTACTCCCTCTCAGTCCAAAGTGACAAAATTATGGTGCATTGAACTGAAAGGATCTTAGAGGTGCGCCATGCTGTTTAGTACGTTGACTACTGCGATCATGCTCGTTCAGTTTGTGCGGTTTCGAGGTCTTCTATTGACCTCAAAACTACTTAGGACCTTAGCTAACATCAATTTGTAGCTAAGGATGTTCCATTGTGCCCTTCGGCATTCGCAGATGCGTCCGTGCAATTTTGGAGCTGCTAGGAAGGTGAGGGTTGGTGCATTTTTGGCACTTTCTCGGATCTCAAAACATGGAGGAACGTGGTTTTGGGTGGCCGGCCGCACATACAGCGATGAGATTTTCGCTGTGCGACGTGGCCATTTAAACGCCTCATGGCTATCTATGTGTGGCGGGCTATGGATTTGGAAAGAATAGCGTAGAGGACCAGTCATCAACATAAGTTTCACAGTAGTGGTAGGGGCTATGTCATAAACGTTACCAGTTGATGATTTTCATTCATCACCGTAAGCTTTACATTACAGTTGACTGACGATTGTGAACGTATAACGTGGAGCTCTGCCGATGTCAACATTGATTCCCGGAGAAGCTTTCACTCAGTACCTTTCAGGAAACTGATTCATTACCTCTACAATTTCAAAATCTCATTCAGGCCAAATAGCTTACGACTCATTTTCAAAAAGAACTTGGAAGAGGTGTCTAACAGTATAGAAGAGGACTAATTCGAGGAAATTGAAAATCAAATTTAAAGCAACTGTACCTACCTCTTTTAAAATGCATCACAATAATGTAGAATTTCGAACTCATTACGATTGCATGCAGGTACATACGAACCACATGTACAGGCCCTTAAATATGTCGTAGAAATGAATACTCTATGGAGACTGGAGACACACGGTCTTCTTCCTTCCCTTCCTCTAGAACAGAGAGAACCCCCGAAAAGTGGACTGCATACTTGCCGCGTTGTGCCCGACAAAATTGAGATGTGATACGCAAGAAAGCACGAAAAGATGAAGAAAGACTCTTTATTATTAGAACAAATATAGTTAGCTAATCCATACCAACTGGTCCACTGTATATTAGTCTTCTGCCCCCAAACTGGGGGGATATTTTTCTTCTAAACTTACGAAGTAATCTCCGTATGGACGATGACACGATACTGAGCAAAACAACGCTTTAAGAGTATAAATCATGTGGCATCAAATGTGTTGATCTATTAATGTACATGGAAGAATGGTGACATTCAGTGAATTTTGTCCAAGCAATGAAGAGAAACGGTGATTGAATATCCAAAATGGATTGCTTACATGAAAACCATTATTCTTATGTGCAGAGGCCTGAATGGACGTGTGGGAATTGTATCAAGAGAAGAAGAATGGGATCAGCTCCACCCATGATGGGTCCTGGTGCTCAGCAACAAAATCTCCGACCACAGCTAGGTCCATATTCACAACAGCAGAATCAGAATGTAAGTGGAATTCAATGATTTTTATGATGGTAATTTTTATACTAGAATTGGAACGTGGTAGAAAAGGAATAGTTGCAATAAAATAAACTGTATTGAATGAGAGGTCCTTACTTCGACTTCTCACTGACTTCCACACCACGTAATTACTTGTGTTGCTATGGCAATAGTAGTAGCGATATTATAGTTCAATAATATGACTCGGAGATCGGCGTGCAATTTAGATATGATAAAATCCCTAATCCAAAATTTCGTGGACAAAATCTCAAGAGACATTTTAACTACAGGACGTAATAACGAGTGGAAACAACAAAAGTCAAAATCACTTTCCCTATTTACGAATGTTATGTGATGAGGGGTTGGTTTCATTGGAATAGAAGGGTAAAGTCGCGTGTTTAGTTGAGAATGATGAATCCCAACTAATGTAGTGAAACCTTGCTCTCGAATAATACCAGTCTGTCAGCAATACTTCAACTTCAGCACAAATGCAGTTTTTCAGCATGAATCAAGCTTTCCAGCATTCTGTCCAGTCATAGTATGATTGCAGTTGTCCAGGCATTTACTAAAGCATGGTTGCATTTGTCGAGGCATCTACTCCAGCATGGATTCAGTTAGTCAAGGCATCTTTTCTAGCAATATTCAGTTGTCCAGGCATCTTCTACCGCATGTTTCCAGTTGTCCAGGCATCTTAAGTTCGAGTTGTCTAGGGTTCAACGCTTCCGAGAGAAGTTCTCTGGACAATTCAAAGTTTCCTGGAGAAGTTCTCTGGACTATTCAAAGCATCCTGCAGAAGTTCTCTGAACAGTTCAAAGGTTCGTGGAGAAGTCTTCTGGACAATTCAAATCTTCCTGAAGAAGTTCTCTTGATAACTCAAAGCTTCCTTGAGAAGTCTGGTGGATTTTTGAAAGCATGCTGAAGTATTTTACGGATAATTGCAAGCGTGCTGGGGAATTACCAGGACAAATGAACTTTTGCTAAAGCATTTTCTGGTGACTTGAAAGCATGCTGGAGAAATCGAGATAGTAGGAAGCATGATGGAAAAGACGCCTGTTAGAATCTACAGCATGCCGTGGATGATAGTGTAAACAAACAGTAGAAACTAACTATGAAATGCAATGAGAGAAGTTGACGAGAGAGAGAGCATTACAATGACTGTTTTGATTGTTGTTTTATTATGAAAACTATTAAAAATTTCATACCAAATTACTTAGATTGCTGGGAAATTTTTTTTAGTATACTTGACTGTTCCTTAACTTGACTTCTGAGTCATACTTCTGCTCACTCGACCACTAACTAACTGTTCGATTCCTACTGTGCGACTGCTCTGGCTTGACCCTGACAGTGGGCCCTTTTATAGTCCACAAGGACATGCCTCACTGGACTCTAAGACAAAGGGGACACTAATAATTATTAAATAATAATAATAATTTATTTTTTGATTCAGCTTATCGTTTTTACAACCGTCAATTAATTTATTACAGCATGTATTTATTCACAATATATTTCGCTTAAATATAGCTTCCTTATTTTGAGAGCCTCGCACCAAAACTTTTAAAACTATTCCACATATTTATATCAGTAATTATTAAATGAATATATAATTAGCCCGCTCATGTGTTGGATGGGACCTCAACACATTGGCGGTGACTAAAGAGATTATACTTTGCATAATTAAAGTATGAACATGATTATGCTTTACATATATAAAGTATGAATTATAGACTTTACATAAATAAAGTATGAATTATAAACTTTACATAATTAAAGTATGGCATGACATTATTTCTCTCACAATAGCTAGAGCAATTATGAAGTTTTCAAGACGGTAACATGACAGCAAAAAGATATGGAAATACGAAGAATTAATGCTAAAGTTCAAGGGAATTTTCGAATTGAATTCAAAGACAGGTTTTCAGGATTGAGCGAGGTCGTTTCAGGAGGCCATTCTCTAACTATACGTAAGCTTCTAAAACCACGGAATACACAGAAGATACGGCAGGTTGTGAGGCATGTTAGTGTGCGCGACCGTTTTAACGCTGCCGGTAGCAATGGTATTTAGTTACTTGCGTTATTATTGTCCATTCGATATTACGTCGCATAGGTATTGTGACGTTAGTTGTTTAGGCATCAGTGATTTTGTCCACGATATTTTGGGGTGTTCCACAAATTAAATATGCTAAGCATACTGCAGAACAGGCATACTGTAAAGAAGCGACTTAGGTTTTGTCGCTGTGCCAAAGGCATGCATGTACATATGTTAATACTGTCCTTCTACAGGTGGATTGGGATGGAACACGCCGGCCAAGCGTCGGAGGAGGGACGATTCCAGGGCAAGGCGGGGGCCCAGCAGCACAACAGCAATATCAACAACAGCGATGGGAGAGTGATCGTGAGTTTGAGAACCTTGATGAGTCTAACAAGGATGCAGTAGGGACGTGGGATGATAAAGGGACTAGACGATATTCCGGCGAAATCTCCTCTGGGCAGCAACAGCCGGCAGCAGCAGGCGAAGGAGCAGGCGAGCAAACTGAGCAGAGCAGCGAAGAGCAATTCCTGAGTCCTTCTAGTAAGAACCCTGTAGAGTTAGATGATCATCAAAGTCCTCTCTCTTCTGATTTACCTCATGATCACCCTTATTATGCAAGCATGAGCACTTCTGTATCAGCCTCTGCTAGCAAAGCAAAGCCTTCTTTTGTTAAAATGCATAGTCGCTCCGTTAGCATTGATATGGCAGAAAGGGATGATGAAGGGATAGGTTCTTCATCATCCTACCGTAGCAGCACAAACAGTCATGGTACTTACTCTCCCACGACCATATTGGCAACTCCACCGACCACAGCAAGCATTATGGGTGGTACAGCAATGGAAGACTATGGAGGCTCCTATTCCTACTCCTCCTGTGTTGATATGACCGCACCTTCCCTCACGTACTCCTCTGCTAAACGCCCATCAATTCCCAAGCCGGATCCGAAAACATCGGCTCTCATGGAAGAACTATCCAAACTGCAGTCAGCTGTTGAGTCCTACTCGCTGAAGCGGCGAGAGCGTCAGACTAAGATGGAGCTTGAAGGACAGACAAACGACAATCAGCAGCATCGGCTGTCTCTCAGTCCGATCTCAAGGTCTCGGAGTCCCTCGCCATCCCCATCTCCGAGGGGAAGTCCTGGCAAGGGTCTCAGTCCTACACATTCTTTGTCCCCTGTCTATCACTCCCCTACTGGTGGAGAAGGATCCCCAGAGTCCCCGGAGTCTGAGTTCCCCGCCCCTAGAAAGGCCATTGTACTCAAAGAGCATGACTTGGATGATTATAAAAGTTCTACTGATGAAGAATCTGACAGTGATAGTGAGGAGGAGAGGAAAACAGGAATTGGAGGCGTTGAGGTAGTCAGCTATTATGATCACAGTCCCGGTGAAGTGTATACTATTCCTGAAGAGGAAGACGAAGGCGGAAGTCCGACTGGTGGAGACTTGGTGACCAGCTTGAACCGTCCAGGTGAGTGTGCACATCATCTTCTGCTGCTGCTGGCATGTGTTGCCGGGTGGGTCCAATATACTCTCATAGGCTTACGATACTTGAAAAGTATGATATACATACTGGGTTTCTCTTACTCTCAGCTAAACTAGCCCCCCAAAATTTATTGTGAATCCAAAGAATATACAATCGGCAAGACGAAAATGTACTTATATCATGCATACTTCTCTCTCGTGTTCAGCATTCCAACCGCTCTTACCTGCAACTAGCTTCTATTGTCATGTCCGAAGTTGAATATTGTGATCTATACTGAGTACATGATTGCTGAGCAACCAAAAGTATGCTGATCTAATCTTTACCGGCAGCTCATGCCCAATAGTGACTCGCACAGGTCATAAATCGATATAACATGTCCAAACTTTTCTTTGCTTTACTTATTCAGAGACGTTCGCAGCAAAGATTTCAAGCACTAGCAGGCTTGCCGGCATGAAAAAATTAGGAAATGAAAACTTGGACACTAACCCAATCAGTTTGTATCAATGTTCCCATGTTCACCTGCACACCTCACTTGTATAGAATTACAGCAATAATTTAGCGGAATTTTTCCGTCGCCACCAAGTAGCATAATAATCCACGAGTGTGACAAGTGAGGTAAAGCCAGTCAGTCATTATTAGCTGTATCGATTGAATCGACACGGACTCGTAGGCAATTTTGAATAACGGCTTGGACAGGTATACACGTGCGTGCGTTCATGCGTCAGGACCTCGCTGGGTGCTGTTCACATTCATACCCTATGGTGGTCTTCGAGGTGTATGTATATATACACACATATACAGAGTAATAATTTTCCCCCTTGAATCACCCGTGGAGGATTGGAACTGTGTATGAAGTAAGAGAAAGGAAACAACAGAGAAGAGGGAAGCATTGTAGTGTGTACATTTCCGTCTTGCTGAGCCCACAGATCTCAATCAGATTCTCCAGAGTTTTTCCAGCCGATCTAGCATGCTAGGCTTTTGTTTGACTATGCCCTAAAAATTTCATTATGAGTTTCTGACATGGTGCACCGAGGAAGGTCAGCCTTTTTCATTTTGATTGATCAGTACTCAATCTTCTCTCTACTGTATTTCATTCACGCAGTAGACGTAGCTCTGAAGGATTTGGCACGACCACAGACATATTTTTCAGATATCTTTACGTGTATTAAGTACATAGGCGTGTGCAATTTTAAAAGCTTCCAAGCGCTCTCGCAAATACGCTCTATGACCAAAACAATATTATATCATTATTGCAGTTGCTACTTTCTGTAGGATAGCCTTAGTGTGTGAGTAGTTTTTTTTGCTAGCCAGAGGTACATAATTAGATATTTTACATACATCCACCAGAGCCACAATCACACACGTAATTTAAAAATGCTTATCATGTATACATTAAATGTCCAAAGTCAGAGGAAGTGGCCAAATTCCGTGGAAATTCGTATGAATCTTTAAGCGGTTGGCTAGTTGAGAACACCAAGTGCGTTGAGGCAGCATTTGATGATGAAAGTTCCTTCAATTATGCTCCATGTCGATGACAAGGCTGCCATGCATGGTTGTGTGAGTTTTTAGAGGGCTTTGGGTTCTTATTGGCTTCAAAAAGAAGTCATGATTGATTGAATATGCCAATAACTACTTCATTTGGCAAACATTTTAATGATCGGCACACCTAGCCTGATTGCTGACGTTATATAAGATGGCATCAAGATGTTCTATTTCATGAGTTTGATGCAGAGGCTCCCTTTGTCACCAAACTGCAGTGAAAGCGAGGGCTCGGACGACGCTTGATAATATGAGCTGAAACCCAAAGCCACATTCCATTCATTAAAAACAATACAATCAGCAGGGTTGTTGGACTCATTTGAAATATTTGATTGCGTACACAGACGCATTATTAAGGCACATATACTACATAAAACAATTTGGCTTCGTGTTTAAGTAGAGTAGATGTATGGCTGGCCGTATGATGACTTGCCAGAATAGATTTTTATTGCTGAGCAGCTTTATGTGGAAAGAGGGATCAGAAAGGATGTAGGGGATCCGTTGAAGTATTACTTTCATGAATAATTAAAAAACTCTAACGTTACCGAGGGAAACACAACTGTATAACATCGATCCTGCTCCAACATCCCTCTGTTCCCTTTTGTTAGTTGTACTCCTAAAGCCATTTGTCCTGAGTTCATAATTATTTTTATCATTTTATTCAATTCATCATTATGATATTGAAATCGTTTGTCGAATTGACCATGATGTCGTACCAGACTAGATGTTGCTTTTTCAGCTGCATGGTATGAGACCAAGGGCAGGACTGAAAACTGATAAGAACAGTGGAGTTCTGAGAGGTATTCCCCATGCATTTGTGTGTGTGGACTTAAAGTGCGTGGCTTCCTTAGTTGATATTATTACAATCGCTATTACAACGTATACCTTCACTTATGTACGTACTAAATTCTGTTCTCCTTCAGTACAGCTTAACGATTGCCAAGGGTTTAAATGAAACTTACTCTCAGCACACTAGCATATACGAGTAACTACAAGTAAGCCTCATGATTATTTTCCGAGTAACAGTATAGTTTTCGCATGTGTACGCGCTTTATGTTCCTATGTTCGTTCTGTTTTGGTGCAAATTTGCTTTCTGGTGGAAAAACTCTGGTGTTGTTAGTAGTGAGAGCATGCGAGATTATGCTGGACCGTATATTCGGCTAAAGGAAGCGATGGATGGAGTTCAGTCCACTGGGTTGCTCATCCCATCAAAATCGCACGGATCGTCTTGGTGTATATACTCAATTTGAACCAGAAAATAACTAACGTCAAATCACTAAATGCTGAATACAAGTATCTTGCCCTTCAAAATGATTTAGAAGCATTACACTTCGTGGAAGAAGCTCTTCCGTAGAATCGATTAAAAGAGCGTGTTTTGCATTAAATTATGCATACTTTTTGGACTGATGGCTGGTTTCAGATCCGTACATCAAGCAGTGAAGAATATTAACATGCTTAAAATGGGACTCTTGTATTGTTAGTTGAAAAAGCACACGGTTGCTTTCTATTGGGTGTTAGAAACAACATCAAATGTTTGTTGTCGAGGGAATAATACGGTCCTATCCATCACATGCTTTCACTACTGTTACTAATGAGAGTCCAATTATGAAAAAGTCCGGGCTTAACATATGTTCCAAGATTATAGACGCTCTATAGACACTCGTATCCGAATTCATGCTCTTCTACAAGCAGCAATAGATACATATTGGCTGTAAACCTGTGCGGTCAACGCTCCACTTGAACTTTGTCCTTACGCGTGCACTCGCGGAAGTAAGTAAATGTGTGTACATTCCATGAGGCGGAATACAGAAGAACAGATGATGTGTAACTACGTTATGTTGTAAGCTATCACTCTATCCATCCACAGATGCCCCGATTAAAATCCATTGGTAAAACTGTCGGGATTCGTAGCAGAAAATTCCCCATTGACAGTGAAGACTTCTAAACAATCAGAAAAAGTTGTAATAAAATTTCGCTCAAAAAGTATTTGTCCTTCTTAAAAATTGACATCGCATTAAAACCAAAGGTAAGAGTGGGAGGTAGGAGGATTTTAATCCTAGTGTTGTTCCTTGTACCGTAGATATAGTTTATAGTCTGTCTCATTGGACAGTGTATCATCGGAGTATAGGTACTAATTCGCTGTGGCATGACTGCCTGTCTCTTTCGCACATTTCTTTTGTGTCATTCTGCTTGTCTTCATTACAAGCCTTTTTGTACATACCAATACCGATGTCCGAGCGTCTCATTTAGTGCAATAATAGACATGGTGTACGTGCAAAAGAGTTAGGGAGCACAGATTAATTGTCACTGCTTAATCTTCATGTTCCACTTCTCATTTTATTTATATACACCGAATGTGTTCCTCGTAACGTAACTGCAGCATGCTATATAAACATATGTCAACTTTCGTTTATAGGTTAGATAGATATATAAGAGCAAAGCTTCATGAGCTTATTGCTTTCAGCTGCTTTGTTTGAAAATCGTTTGCTTGTCAGTGTTTTAACGAAAATCCTGTTGTATTCAGTTCGAGTACTGACCCTCATTTCCTATCCCCTATCCTTCGACGAGGACAGATGGCGACTAGCAGGAGTTCAATTCTTACATGAAAAGCTGACCATTTGACTGGAAACTTTTTACTTACCAAGGTCATCCTGGTAGGCTCGAGGGAAATTCCACCTAGCCAAATCTTGAATACATCTTCTTACTCTTGGAGCTCCTCTCGCATTCCTTTGCTCAGCGATGCTAACCTCAAAAATAGAAGCAAGCCACAGTAACAGTAACTAAGCAGCAGACACTTTGCTTTAGACACAATTCATACAAGAATGGACAGTTCTCGAGGATTTTGTCCACTTATTTTTGTCATGCGACTTAATGGAATAAATAACTTTCATTTGCAGATGGCCAAAAACATGCTAACATATGTAGGCCTCAAAAATGTATGCTGATACGTTATCCCATGAAGTGCTGCATAACCAGATAATTAGCCAGGCTATTTTACAAACAGTGATAGTAGTCAAGCAACTTAATGTATTCCTTCTGAAGTCTGTTGAAATCAAATGACATTTAGAGTTTCGAACTATCTACTGTCCACGCATAAAAGTTAGCTACTGATTTTGGATAGTTAGCTCTATTTAGTAACTCAGTCATTTCAAATGGTTTATTCTTGACATTAATACGCATGTGGATTAACAGATTAGATTGAAAATGCATGCGTATGTCTGGAACTCTGGAAATCGGAACTTTAACATTATAGAGAACAACTTAAAAGTTATTGCCCGGCTTCACTAATACTAACTTAAGACATGATGATGCTATTAATGATCATCTGGAGACTTTACAATGACGATCTCTGACTGAAGAACTAACTGAAGTCTCAAGTCAAATTTAAATGCAAGCTTGCTTGCGCCACTAAAATAGCTAATGCAATACGTTTTTAACATTACTATCCAGACTTTAATATGGCCAGGCAATTATATTGGACGATTGGGTACATTAATAATGATTGGAACGATTTTTTGTATATGATTCCATTTTACAGGCATTCAAAGTGGCATAGGAGATGATGGTAGTCCACGAAGACGAATGGTCGGACAAGAAGGTCTTCCAGGAATGGCTGCTTTAGATCAAAGACAATTAGTTAGGCCTCAATTGAGGCCACAGCGCTCTTTGGATAATAGGATACCGTTAATGACAAATCAGCAGCAGCCAATGGATCCCACGTTACAGCAACAACATCTTCAGCAGCAGCACCAGACTCAAATGGATGCGCAGGGGAACTTGTCCTATGTAAATAACAACTTAAATACTCAAGGCCCTTTACAGAGTATGGGGACAGGTGACAATCAGGGATCGTTGAATCAGAGTGCCCTAAATGCTTCCAATCTGACAAATACTACCTCCGTCTCAGCAACGCAGCAAGCCGGCGGAAATTTAGCAACTTCCTCGACTGCCTCAAATATCCATCCTCAGCAACAACTTCAACAACAGCCGCCACAGCAGCAGAACTTATTCCCCACGTCAACATCTTTACAAGGAACTACCGTTGACTACACCAATAGCTCCACTGGGCTTCAGCAAACACTCCAGCAGCCTCAATCTCAGCAGCAGGTACACATGAATAGTTATTAACATGACACGCTACTTGTGATTCGGCAATTTTGCCCTCATCCCACTCCTGCTTTCCATATAGTCGCGTTGCTCAACTAATTACCAACTTACTAATCCGATTAAATATTCGATTTTCACAGCCTGGAGTCGTCTCTGCCGCTGGTGGCACTATGATGGGTGGTGAATGGACAAGTGGGAACCTGTCGATGACTGGCCAGTCTTTACATTGTGGTCCTAGCAGTAATGGCGGTGTGCCCGTCTCCTCCACGACAGATCCCCTACTCTCCAATTCACAGAATCATGCATATCAACCACAACAACAGTCATTAAACCCCCTAAATCAAACTGTCTCGTCTTCTGGCATGCAAAAACTCGCATCTCAACAACCTGGCGTAATGCAACCTCAGCAACAACAACAGCTGCAAGCTCAGATTCAGCAGCAACAACACCTACAACAACAAATACAGCAGCAACAACATCAACAAATACAGCAACAACAACAGCATATTCAGCAACAGCAGCAGCAATTGGCGCATCAACAACTCCAACAGCAGCAGCTGCAGCAGCAGCAGCAACAACAACAAATTCTTCAATATCAGCAACAGTCGATGCAAACCTCGCTCAGTCAACAACAGCAGCAACCTTTACAAGGCTCACCTCAACACCTCGGCCAGATGTCACAAGATGGTTCCATGCTGTCATCTCAGCAGCAATCCTGGTCTCAACAGCCCGGTTCTCAAATGTACGATCAGGCTGGAAGACCCCTTACGTCTAGTTCCTTTCAACCGTATTCATCTCAAACACAAGCCCCTAATAGTAGTCAGCAACAACAACAACTCGTAGGCAATCAGTCTCAAGCTTATCAGCAAATGAGTTCACTTCAAACAACGCAGCAGCAGATCCAAAACTCGCAGGGACCACTCAGCTTGCAAAGTTCACAGCAAGGGCTCCATGGAATAGCCTCTGGACACCAACAGCAACATACCAGTAGTCAGCTTCATGTCAATACTTCCCAGGCCGGACCTGGAGCTAAGTCTATTAGTGGACTTCTAGCAGATTTTAGTCGCGCATTAGGTAAGTTTTTGGGAGAAAATTTATGCCTCTTATTCAAAAATATCATTCTTGAAGTTGTTTTAGGCGAACGTACAGTGACATCTCTGCAGGTTTTATTGCTATCAGTTATGTAATAATGGATAAACTCAGTCGACTATTCTGTTCGAACAGGAAGCGGAGCGACAAGCCATGAAAAAAACGGTAGATCCTGGACGAAAGGATGGGGTTTTAGGTTTACAGGTCAGGTCATGAATCTTTAGGAGAGGTAGCAACATTAGCAGTATATAAACTGAACCAGCAGGGCTAGTAAATACCACCGTTTTTCTTCACTTTTGCAACTAAACATGTACGTATGAGCCTGCCTAAACAGTGACGGACTCACATTAGGGGAGTACAATTTAGAACCTTACAGTGTAGTTAATTAAGGTCTTCAGACCTTACTTAACTATTGTGCCAACTTAATCCCTAGTGAAACCTTTGAAAGCTTGCTTATCGATACCGTTTGTAAACAATCCCCTTTCCGGTGTAGACTTGCCCGCTTTGTTATATTTATTCCTCTATATAGGAGTTAGTCGGAAGGGGAGATTGAGTCACACCCTAAAATATGTAGAGCGGAGTAATAGGCTGTTGGAAATTTAGCCTGTACCACTATTAATGTATCGACAAGTGCGATTTATTAATTTTTTGTTATCAGGCTTAGGCAGCACGTCACCCAGACCCTCCCCTTCGGAAGACAAATCGGAACCGTTTCCAGTACCGTCCAGCGGAGCAGGAGGCACTGGTCAAAGGATCCCTCTATCCCCCTACGACACTTACTCACAGTCTCACCAACAGCAAATGCAAGCACAGAATCAACTTCAATCTCATTACCCTGGATATCAGCAACAACAAGGAATTCAAAGTTCTTCGGCCTTTGCCCCCATCCAAGACTCTGGTCAAGCCTTTCTACGTCAAGTATGTTGAATTAATAATCATATTCAAGTATTTGGATGAAAGTTTGGATTCATAAGTTCTGTCTGTTTCCAATAGCAGCAGCAATATAGTCAGTCTGGTGGTCTCCACGCACAGCAAACGATACAGCAATCACTCCAAGGCGGAAATGTATTGAGTCAGCAGCAACAGCAAGCAGCAGCTATGGGTGTTGGAGTTGTTGGAGCCTTGAGCCCTGCTCAAGCACAAATGTATCAGCAGCAAATGGCGCTACAGCATCAAGCACAACATTTGAAAAAGACAAGCCGACGTGCCCACTTATCCTCAAGTACCCTCGGAGACCTCCGACGAGATGCGGGAACATCCGCCGTTCTTATAGGAGGCCAAGGATTAGCCGTAACTCCAGGAGGAATGACTATAGGTGCTCTTACACCGGCCGTAGTAACTAGCTTAGGAACTTTCATAGGTGGTGGTCCGACTCTCATCGGGACTTCGTTACTACAACAGCCTCTTGCAGGTATTAATGTCATCTTATCTTACTTATGATATCGCACTAAACTGTTAACAATTCCCAGCATATATTTTCCCTGGGTTAAGTCTTTTTAACTCGATAACCCTGACAGTATCCCTCCCGAATCTTGATTTAAAGCTCCTTGCTGAATGAGCTGTTTTTTTTTAAATTTTTTATTTTTCTCTTTCTGTGAATTCAGTTACAAGGCAGCCAATATATTCAATTTGGGAAAATCCCCAGTGGTTGTTGTTGTTCAGGCAAAGCTGTTTGAAAACTGCAGCAATTTTTTTAACTCAAAGGATCTTAATTGGTTGTGTTTGTCTTTTTTCTGTCTTGCATGCACACTCTTCTTACCTCTTTTGTACACTTTTACACAATTACCCTCATCATGGCCAGTGACACCGTTGGGTACTCCGATAGGGACGCCGGTTGGAACACCTCGAGGTGGTCGTGATCCTGGTGGATGTGACTCTTCTGATACGATGAGTGAGACGGATTCTCAAAAGTCACTCCGTATGCGAAGGAAGCTTCCATGTCTCCCTCCGGACCAAGAGGCTGCTCCATTACCCTCTACTAAAAAGAGGGATCGGCAGCGAGCTCAGGAATTCAGGTGGGTTTTACCTGTTTCACGTTGCATAGCTCTTCGTGAGAGTGAGGAATTTAATATTATGAAGGGAACATTTCCACGAGACTGGCAGCATGGCATTGTCTACAACGTGCTATTTTTCTCGAATAGGTCATTGTCACCTATGCGTATGTCGTCGTTGGACAACCCAGCGATGGGGGGTCACTATGGTATGACCAATTTGACCTTGTCCAGGCCAAGTGCGAGTGAAAGTAATCTACGAAAACTATGTATGGGCCATGAATTAAGGCCAGATCCTGTTCCCAGGCCTGGCTCAGCCTTAGGGCTTTTGCAAGGTAAGCCTGTGATTGTTGGTTTTAAATCATCAACCTTACCCACTATATCTGCCTATTCCTGACACGCGCAGCTCAGAGAACCAGCAAGGAGTTATTTTAAGTGTAAAGTTTATCTAGTGCATCCTTCCTCCCAAAGCTATGTCTAATGTAAGAATGTGCCTTTTGGAATTGCTTTATTCTATTATGTCAGGTAGATTATTGGGTAACGTTGACTTCTAGTATACATGAGGCCGCATGTGCTCAAGTAATGCCTTGCCTTAACAATAAAACGGTAGTGCAGAAACATAAATCCCATGAGATAGAATCGTGAGTTAAAAGGTTGCTGGTTCAGTAGAAGATGTGCCTAATTAATTTGTATGTATGTATTTGATCGCAGCCTCAAGTGTAGTAAGTAGTATGGGTACCAAACCCGACTATCATCTTTACCCTTTCTCAGGAGCTGCAACGTATCCACTAGGTCTTCGCACGACCACAACTGGGTTCACAGCCACATCTGACCTGACGACCACAACCTCTGTCCTTCCTGGACTGTATCCTAGCTACAAAACAACGGACACTTGGTCCTCAAACATGGCCGAACTTGCTGCTTGTTTGCCTCCTGATCTGCGACATTTACTAAATAAGTCGGAGCATCACATGGACATGCCAACAGGGGACTTCGGCACAAGCTTGTCTGGCTTGACATCCAGTTTAGGAGAAACGAGTCTCAATGTGGGATCCCACTTGCCGTCGTACATGAGAACCCTTCGTGAGCAATTGCAGGAAGAAAGACGACAGCTTCTATCGGAGGAACGCCGCCGTCTTGAAGCACTTAGGGAACGGGACCGGGAACTCGGGGCCAGACTAGATGCAGTGACGAGTCGTGCAGCTGCGGACAGCATGAGGTCAAGGTATTTGAAAATATTCATATTTATTCGCCAGTATTAATACATATATATTATGTATCTGTTCTGCATACGTTATATACGTACAAGTAGTAGTGTTTGGAAAAGTGGCACAGGCACACACTCACAGCACATGGCACTCCCAGACTGTGTTCGAGGAGTCAGTACTAGGGCCAGTAAGGGCCATTTTTGTTAATGTGATGTGATGGGTTGCTAAATGCAGAGCGGACGTATCTAGCAATGGGGGCTTATCCAGGTCAGCAGGGGCAA
Source organism: Deuterosminthurus bicinctus (assembly GCA_034698825.1). Classification (NCBI taxonomy): domain Eukaryota; kingdom Metazoa; phylum Arthropoda; class Collembola; order Symphypleona; family Bourletiellidae; genus Deuterosminthurus; species Deuterosminthurus bicinctus. Next base: position 103,379 of record JAQIWI010000009.1, read on the forward strand.
GTCCACTCCTGAGTCGGAAACTGAAGGGACATCGTCGACAGTTATCCGATCCCAAACTTTCCCTTCCCTTCTCGCCCATTCAAGAAGACGGGGACTCTGAACTGCAGGATTTCGATCGAGTATGAGCTCCTCCTGTGTTTGTCTTTGTGTCTGTCTGTGCCCTTATTTCTTTTGATATTACAATTATTATATACATATACAATATATTTCCTTTCTCTCTATCTATCTCTTACACGCATAGAAATAATTAAATATCGTCATAATACCATTATTATCATTATATTAATTATCATCATTCTATACTGAAATCTCCAATTATATTACTTAACTGTAAACCAACCACACACAAAAACTCACAATTTAGATGTGTAGTTCCGTTAACACATGTATTATTAACAATCTCGTTTTTTTTGTTTGATTCCGTAGAGCACGGCAGGGATACTGAGACCACCATACAAGTCATACGAATATGAATCATTAGAAGACACTGCCCTTCTCCGACCTGATCCCGTCTTTGGAGATTGGGATCACTCACAATCCTACTTAGCTTCGTCTTGGGCTGCTGCGGGAGGAGTTCTTCGTGAAACTGCAATTAACAGCATGGGAGGCTTATTGGAGGACGAGAACAGTATTCGTTCTCGTGGGCTCAACTCCCGATTCTCATTACGTAGAAGTAGCGAAGGTGAGGCATGGTCTTCCACAATAGTTAATAGTTCACCTTCTATCCGTGATAAACGTCACCACTTACGAAAGCACCGAAAGTCTCGATCATGGCATCCTTCCCCGTACGTCAGTGAAGAGGAGGATGAGGATGAGGAGGACACACTGAGCCGGGAGGAAAAGAAGGCAAGGATCAAGGCTGAAATTGCTCGTCGTCGTGCACAAATTCAGGAAAAGTCAGGTCTGCATAGCGATCTTCTCCGCTTCTCTCGCTTCAGAGAACCAGGGGATCAGGAGCGGCACAGCGTCCTCAAGTCAGTCGATCAACTGCTTCGAGATCAGTATGGCCGCTACGAAACTTCCTCGTCATCAGGAGCGCTAGCAGTATCTGGAGCTCTAGGCACTTCAGCTGTCTATGGCCGTACTCGATCAGCCTTGTATACTACTCATCCACAGCGTCACCACAGATCAGCTGCTGGTCTAATTAGCCCCAGTGCCAGTGAAGAGGACAGAAGTATGGAGCGCATTGCCTCCACATTCCGCAGTGATGACTATGCCAGTATGTTGTACGAGCGACTGGGTGAGATCTCTCCGCTTGCCACTGACACTGAGAGTATGGGCAGTGAACTGGGAGCAACACCTGCAGCCATGCCTCTTCTACCGGATATGCCAACAAGGTCCCGTCGGCTTCTCGAAGATCTCGGCTCCGCTCCCATAGGCATGTCTGACAGGGATCGTGGTGGAACTAGAACTGGAGATAATCTGAAAGGCAAGTACGGTGTGACAAGTCAAGGCCTTCCGTTCCGCACTGTGCTGTGACAATAAAGTACAGAGGCATGGAATTGGGCATCACGGTGGAATGATCTGTTGTCCATTGAATTTTCAAGTTTCGTATGTTTCTCTCGCTACCTCCCGACCTCTCTCTATCTTCTATCATTGTATTACCTTAAACTCACATACAGAATACACCTTATATCTGTACTGAATCTCCATACTATGTATAAAATGTTAGTAACCACACGCGTATTTCACATTTATGCAATTACGAACATGCACACTATTCGCTAAAACCGTAGTGACTTTTGCACCATCATCACCATCGCTCCCTCTTTTCCTGGGTGCCGTGTGCATTTCTCCTCCATTTCTGTCTCTCTCTCTCTCTCTCTCTCTCTCTCTCTCTCTGTCTATAATTTTTCATTGTTGCTTGCAATGTATATGGACAATGTACCTATGTAAATCGCTGTCCATCTTGCGCATATGTGTACATATATTTTGTACAGGGTTTGAACAAAGTGTTTTTTATTATTGTTGTTGTTGTTCCTCTTGTGCTATTGAGTGTTATTACGGTGCTCAGTACGGCTGATAATTGTTGTAATACACTTAACACGAAATTGTCTCCGAACTCTGACGGGCACAGACCAGATGACGATATTATCATTGATGGTTGTTTGTTCTACCGCTACCTACCCCTTACTGCACATTCACCCTGTCATTCCTTCTTTTTCGAATCTTTCTTGTATACTAAATGAATACAAATATACTAAGGTGCGAATGCCTTCACAAAAAGAATGCAGCAACAAATTACACAAGAGACAGTTCATTTTGTAACTGTTTAGAAATTATTATTAAAATACTTTGGTTAAATCCCTCTGAACCATGTCCTCAGCGTGCTCTATACTCTGTGACCATATCGTCAACGTTGTAGTTGAAACTTTTGAGCCTGATATTGTTGTTGTCATAATAATTACACTAAGATTGCATTGCATACACAAATCATAGAACAAGTAATTATAGTATCATCATAACAATATTCATAATGATAATAATAATAATAGTAATAATAGTAATAAGAAAATGCTAAAAATACCTGTATACCTCAACGATAATAGATAATACGAGGTTACCGCCTTCCTTCTTGATAGTCAGAATACTGAAATTTCGTGAGTGTCTAAACTAGTAGCTCCCAATACTGTGACAATTATTATTAATACAATATTCAACGATGTACAAGATTATTCCAACACTTGTTCAAGTTATTTACCAGAGATACAGAGTTATAAAATAATGTGCTATGGCCCTGTGTGTAATCCTCAGATTCGCGTTGAATTGACTCACAGGATCACGTTTGCCATTTAGGTAACATGCAAACCTAGGAGTAATGCACATAACACGGTGGTCACAGCGGATAATTGGGAAATATTGTACGACAAGGAAAGTATTAGTGTTGTTGTAACATTGATTCTTATCATTATTAAAATTATCATTGTGCCGTAGATGATGTGAATGCTTGCGCCTGTGCTGAGCAGCGGTATTGGTTGACCTGTAGGCATATAACTGCCAGTTCCGGCTCATCCTTAGCGTCTTAATTCGTACTGTTTGTTAGCTGCAAATGATAGCAGGCTATTAAATGAGCTTGTTTCGGTACTGAATTTACTGTATGGATCTATGTTCGCCTAAGCCAGTTCCGATTTCTGGTATTCTATTCTCTGTTGCAACGGCACGAACTGAAGACGAAACACCAATTTGTCAACAATCGAATGCAATGCCATTATTGTCCCTTTGAAATCACAGTGAGTAGGAAACAGAAAAGTATTAGTTGAAGTTAAGGAATTAATCCGTTCTGCTGACACACTAACTATAGTGGATTACCCTATGAGATTCACCGAGTGCTCCTTAGACAAATGCAACGGGTCTGCAGCGATTCATCATCAAACGATGACAATTGTTTAATCCGTTGCTGCATTTGAGTTTAATCTCTATACGTCCACAGTGAAGAACTTTGTTTTGGAACCCAGTTTTTGGCAAGAATTCGTTGTACGATTATGGGAGAAGGTAACAAAGCGCCATAGCCACGCAGAAGAAGCCTAAAACGAAGATAGTGGAGAGATGAGTGAATAAATTCGCGTGCCTTACCCTTCTTTGCCGCTTGTATTAAGAATGATTTTTGACTGTTATTAGCGTTAAACCGTGCAATAGAAAGCGGCTACTTGTTTATCTGTAGGCAGTGATTGCTTGAAATGTAAACAACCACCATCGTACAAGTGTTTCTTGGGATATTATTTAAATGTCAATTCAGGACTCAATGTAAGACGCTGCAGAAAATTTGACTGTAACTCATTGCTATCGGAAGTCGCATAAATGCATGATCCTTGCATACACGAAAGGAAACTTAAAATTCGTGTAGGCGTGCTTCTTCGAAGTAGTGTCAGCAGTACATAATATCCAAAAAATTAACAACAGTAATACGAAATAACGGACTTTTTGAAACAGTAGTAATAATAACAATTAATAATGGCACTATGGTAGCAAGGATAATAGCCGTATAAGGAAAATATTCTAGTTGGTAGAGGCTGTAATGTTGTAGTTGTCATTATATCACATAGAAAGACTTATGAGCACTGTCTGATAAATCTTCTACGGGCAGATTAGATACAATCTCTTTGATGACCACATTGAAGCAGTAATATGTGAGAGTTCGTGATGCACACCTTTCATCGGCAACGAAAAGAATGAACACAATTGCTCCGTGTTTTACCGATGATTCACAGTTGTGCCAGTATCTCAAGCAGTGGAAGTAAACGAAAGGATATGGAAGACATCCAGAAGGCCTTGTCAGCTGTACGATGCATTTACTCCTCAATTTTCACTCCTCTTCATCTTCGCTCGTGCAGACCCACGCTAGAAATTCTCAAAAATCTGCAGCAACGCATAATTCCCTCCTAGCAGCATCATTTTGCGTCAACAGGTGCCATTGCATTGGCTGTTATCAGTAAAATGTGTTGTCGAGGTTTAGATATATGTACAGGTTCGGTTTCTAATCCGTCATCACCCTAAGGTAGAGCAACAAGAATAGAATTGGACGGAAAGGATGTTGTTATTAAAATTCCAGTCAAATTTTTAAGCACGTCAGAACTCGTCCCTCACTTAGTGATTACATACATGCTGGTGAATGAGTCCTGGTTCACGAAATCATGTGGAACAAAAGCAGATTATGCAGTATTATGCCCCTTAGAGATACATAAAGCCAGTGTTATTGTCAACGTAGTGTCTCCGTGCAGCAGGATCAATCAGCTGTCGCTAATTTTCCACTAGTTTTAGAAGTTCCCCTATAATTTTCACAATGACACTGTTTGATGTCTGCTGATAGATTGATGGATTACAATGACAACTCCTCTGAAGCTTGTAAGAAATATTTGTTTATTGATGCTGTATAAGTAGTAATAACACTGATGAAAAAATCTGTATCACTGCCTTTGCCATAGATTTTGCCCTGTTAACCTGTTCTTGTGACTTCACTAACTCCTAGAAACGTCCGTTGTGATGTTCGCTCACTGACGTTTTAATGCTTACTAATGCCTCTGTTTCTTAAACTTGAAATTGTCTCCCCTCGTTTGCTGAATTTTTGCTAAGAGGCTATGGAACGCGAGAAAAGTTGGATTTCTTTTTTCTACTTCCCCTCGATCTTTATCTCTAATGCATGATTCTACCTCTCCAAGATATACATTCCGTTAACCACTGATGATTATTGATCATTAAATACTCGAACGTGAGACGAAAGTTAAAAAGGAAGAGGTGGAAGCTTGTGCGTGTCTGTGCTGCAGTTATGTGTTTGACTGTAGAATTTTGAGATTGACGACGAAAATACTATCCTAGGAGAACCAGAATCCTATTAACATACTAATATCGTAGCAGTGATTGAGCTATGAACATTATATAACATCAATGAATAACAATACATATAGAGAAAATTTTTATAATTAGTGTCGGTTGTTGTTACTTCACTCCAAACTATTGTTGACATGAATATCGTACGGTTTTTCAATAACCAAAGCATACACAAGAGAATAGTAAAGCTATAAATAACTAACCATTTATTGCATTTAAGGAAGTTCCATTGTTATTTCTGGTAACATAAATACAAGTATATATAAAAATGCTGCTACGTAAGGGAGGAAAAGATGTGGAGTCTTTTGCATGTCGTCTACAAATATAATAGTCATGATGATTATTATGGTTATCATATTATTACTATTGTGGTTATCGTAATCGTATTGAATACTTATATGACATATATCTATATATCTAGCATTATTATTATCATTATTATTATATCAAATAAAGTTTGGCCATTCCTGAACGGATACACAGTATAAAAGAATCACACCTCTCTCTTTCTCTTTCTCTCTCTATCTGTGGAATTGACCGTTCTCAGTGTGTTCGACCATTTGATTTCCTTCCATTTAATTTACTCTTGCTCTGGTGATTGACCCTCCTACTGTTTTCTGTTGGCTGTTTCACCCCAATACATATGCAATGAGCAGCAAGTGCTCGGATTTGTCTAACCATTTTACATGTGATTGCATCTCTCTCTCTCTATCTCTCTGGGCGTTCCCAATTACACTCGTTGTCTTTCTTCCTTAAATGGCACCAAAAGTTATCTGGTCCGTCTTGTTCGCATTGTGGAGCATTCATTATTATAAGTATTTGTGGCTCTTCATACAATTTTCCACACAAGCACACCTCCAATGCAATGTGGACATCTGGAAAGCACTTTGACATTGAGTTCCTCTGTCCACATACAATACTTACGCTTTGAATATGATAATTTCTTGATGGTGGCCACCTCCTTCCATACATGGAACCTCTGCGCAATGTTGCTTCTATTTTACTACCTATATATACATATATATAATCTATGGATGGACGTTGCTCGACTGCCAAGGCATGGCAATGTTTATTATGATCTGTACAAGAATTCTCTCTCACCGCGTTTTCTTGTCAAGTGATGAACATTATGAACTCTACGACACCCGTTCCTAACTGTCTCTCTCTACTGCTCTATTTCTCTCGTGTGAGTACGTCTGAATAGTATGTTTCGTCTTCCACTACTGATCACCTCCACAGTGTGTGGGAACCGTAACATTTTGAAACAATCCTCATTCACGCATACCTGGTCACGCTCTTTAGTATGATTAAGTATTCTAAGGATAATGCGATTTTGTAAATTGCTACTTTTGATACCGCACGTTTGACCTCCTGCTCATTGTATGGACATGGTGACATTATTTATAATTAATAACTACGGAGAATAGCTAGAGTATTGACTAATGGACTTGCAGGACGTCATCCTAAAATAGATCTAGAGAGCCCAGGCGCTAACTCTACATGTGAAGAAGACTCTTGCAGCTATTCAGAGGACTTAACGACAGCATCTGGAGCCAATGAGAGATTAACAACGGGGTACTTAGAAGACAAAAGGTCTAATGTTTCCAGGATGAGGATCGACCCTTCCACACTAACCAATACTACGCAAGCAAAGAACTCGCAAGTAAGAACGTAAGAATCCTCCTCTCCCCTTTTATCTCTTCTCTAACATCCATTACAAATCACAGAAATTAAAACCAACACAAAGGACTTTACACGACCATTTTTTTATTTTATGTGGCCATGCGAGTGAAGACACAGTTGAGAGGAATAGTTTCGTGGCTAATAAAATAAATGCAACGTCACTTCATGCATTTACTTACACATCAAGCATGTACCTGTGCAACGATTATCCATAATACGGAGGCAGTACTCGCTAAAATGTATAATTTCAGTTGTACAATACCATTCACTCTAAAGATTCATCATCAGATCCATGATAGTGGCCGGAGGCAGGTGCATGGAATCGGTATAAATTTATGTTCCTTTTGTCTCTACACAGGCGTCATCTTCCTCCAGAGGTACCACGATATCCAAGAAGTACAACTTTCCAGTAAAGCGTCTCCTGCTTCACCGTGATCCTAAAGACAAATCTGTTGCTGGCATGGGACTGGGAATGAAAATTGTGGGGGGAAAGGAGATCCCTGATTCCAATGGCCGAATTGCAGCATACGTTGCGAAAATATATGCTGGAGGAATGACAGAGACGTTAGGCGACGTTCAAGAAGGTCCGCTACAGCTAATTAATACCTTTCGTCATGTATTCAACTTTCTTCCCTCTTCTCTCGCATTCTATAAACCTCTGTCGTGTCTTGCACTTCAAACGCACCACCATGTGGGTGTCTTTACGCCACCAAGCCTCCAATATTCTCTTTGGTGCGTTTTGAGAGCGTTGTGTTTGTCGCTAGCGTATACACGTACATCGTTATCTTACTACAGATAATCGAATCCAGAGTATAGTGGTGGTTCTACGGAAAACCGTTGGTCACAAGGTGAACATTAAATATGCGCCGCGTTTACATATGTCGAAATTATTTTCTTTTCTTGACCTCCCTGGTTTTTAGGGTTACTCATTCATGTCTTTTCGTTGACACGGCCCTTTTGATCTAATTTTTGTCTTTCTGCGTCTGTTAATACAGCTTTCACATTTCCATAGGCTAGTTTTCACATGCTGGTATAGGATAAAATTTTGAAGACAGCAAGGTATCTGAAGATGACAGCGTACGCAAAAAAGTTTCTTTTTCTGGTCGCAGCACAGAGGTTTCCCAGGAATGGCGCATCCTGTATGCCAGTATTTATGGTCCTTGCTCAAATTAAAGCCTAGAATTGCTTTGTTGAAAGCTGGATATCCCAGTTCTGGCGACATATATTACACTGTGTCAGGTATGGGATTTAACAGCGAAAGATTAGTTTCCTTAATAGAAAATGTCTCTCCGAACTAGCTTGCTCAACTCTCATGTAGTAGATGGGGCCAAATTAAAAAAAAACAGGTTATAGACGATTCCTTCGGTTCGTAATTTCTCTGCCTACTGAAACGGCCGCCTGAGTTTGTGGTGGTAGGCGAGAGAATACGTGCGCTATTAATTCTTGTCACGCAGAAGCCAACATCGCAGCTTGAATCCAAAAAAATGAAAGAGAGATAATTGAACGATCCAATTGTAATAATAGCGGTGTCACAGCCATGACATCCTTGCTTGTAAGGCTCATACAGTAATGTGGCTAAGCAATAATGTGGAACGGCCATCTCACATTCAAAGGGGTGTTTATGGCGAAAACTTTAGTCAGTCGGCCTGTGGATGGTTTCTCCATAAATATTCCATAGGGTATTATACTTTTTCGGAAGAAAACAAGTTTTAAAATCACAGTAAAGTGAAATGCGGCAGCCAGGTATTTACAAACATGGAGGAGGGTGAGAGAGATAAAGCAAAGGAGGATGAAGAGGGTCATAAATTCCAGGGAAACTTACATGAAACAATTACTTCTCATGGACATTTATTCTCAACCGTAATGTTCCTTTTTTTCCTCCTTCTCCTTTCTCCCACTCAACTCCCAAAAAACTTTCCTGAACCCTTCACCTTTCGTCTCAACTTTCACTCAAGTTTACACTCTTCTTCTTGGAGAACGAGTGCGAGCACAAAAGTACAGTTCATCGCGAGTGGTGTCGTTATTCAAGGATAATGTGTGTGAATACGGCAAGTGATAAAACATGAAATAAATGGGGGGAAATTTAACGAAATCGCAACCATTATTAGTGACAATGCTTTAGCCTCATAAGAATTCTATAAAATGCTGGTGTTCGCTATTGACCGCTGTTTCCGCTGCTTTGTCTGGGCGTAATGATTATTATTATCAAGTGACCTGCACAGCTTGTAGCCTGTTTTAGTGCTTTTTACAATTTCAGCAGAAAAAAAATGCATCAAATGGTACCAGTGTGTTTAGCATAGCCCCCATTTCAGTAATCTAGAGCTGAGCTAAACGGTGTACTGCTACTATGTTAGGTTTATGTACATACACAGATTATGATGTGAGTTATTGTAATAGTTACACTGTAGCTTTCCATTAGCTTCTGCTTTGACTCCGTACTACTTAATTTAGTTCTTTATGATGATGATGGTGATGCTGACGGTAAAAGTAGCTCCCACTAATTACATTAAACATGCCGAGCCCAAAACGCAAAGGGCAACAAGTTAATGGGAGCATTTAATCTCATCTTCTGTTATCAGAAAATGGATTAGAGCAAGTGAGGGCATCCTCCAAGTTCTTTGACTTTCTCCTAGGCTCCAGTAGTTGACTAATTAAAAAAGTACATAGAATATGTAGTCACCGTCGTATCCTATTACCAACCAACCAACTAATTTTGCGGTAGGCGAACATATTGTGTGTTCAACTACGGGATTATCAACCAGCTGTTCGTTGTACTTTATTGGAGAGGATCCTTTCCGCGTAACAACTCGTAGAAATTTGAGAGTCTCCCAGTGTAGATACGAGTAACTACTCCCAGAATAAGCACTAATCGATAAGCTCGTTTACTTCAAAAATTAGATACAACCCAGGTAAGTGAAACAATGATACCCTTTTCTATACAGTCACTCAAAACAAGATACAAGGTTTTCGACGGTTCTCAGTTCTCGGTTTATTGGTAACAATAGAGCATTGCGTCTTCCCTCCCTCAGTCACTTTCTCCAATGTACTTTCGCACATCAGTTTACAGAATATTTCATACGGAGGCTCAAGTAGTGATTTTTACTGTCATTCCTGGGAGTGACTGGTCACCTTGCCATAATAGACCATAGGGACATTGTTTCGGGGTTATGTGAACCCGCAGTTGGAGGAAACACATTGTGAGGAAACTTGTACTAGAGTTGAGTTTCACATATTGATCCAACACAATGTACAGAACTTGTGGAACGTCTTGTGACCATTCCCTTGTTGGCTCACGCGTCCATGTGTAGCAAAGCGAAAACTTGACGAGGAAAAAGTATGGCAACATGTCGTGCTAATTCATGTTAACAATGAATAAAGTATAAGTTTTTGTATATTACATACGTGGATTCCTCAAGTATTATGAATTAAGGATAATAAGTTGATACTGCATCATATGTGCCACACAGTTTCAAAGAGTGTCCATATGAATTGCGAGCTTAATGGAATTCTAGGTGACGTAGTTCTGGAATGGAATGGCGTGTCTTTGGAGGACAAGACATTCGAAGAAGTTCAATCCATATTAGGAAGTTCGGATGGGGAAATTGAAGTCGTGCTCCGAAGGTAAGCCTCCCGTTGTTGAACGTACAAGCCTAACCTCTTGATACACCCATCTGGCTTTCATATGTACGTCCAGTTTTCCTCAAGAGCTGTGGAGGAATGTACAGGAAAATAGGATGTGAATTCCGTCACGCTTAGAACAGTCTCCTACCTCTTCTCACACGCTCACGGCGGTATTTCTCATTTCCGCCCCGATGGATGATCTGAATTTTCATGTGAGTAGTTGTGCGCTATAACCATCCAAAGAAAGCCCTACAGAAACTACTTTTTATGGTTAGCTGACATTTAGCTTAGAATCCCTACATTATTCATGCGCACAATCATGTTTTGGACCAATACATACTAGAAACTTTGCAGTAGAAGTCGTACCACGTATTTCGGAAATATGGAGAAATAGTTTGAACTTTTCGTTATCATACGATCTGCACTTTTTACATGAGTTTATCTTGAGCGTCTACGTTGTGGGTGAGCCATGCGCGCCAAGGCGTCTTTTGTCTGATAAAAGCCTTCAGGGAGTTGAAATATGAAAATGTCATTTTTCATTCACATCACACGTTTTGTAATCCTTTCTTCTTCTTAGATGTTCACTAAAGATTTTGTAAAGCACGACAAGAGTAAACACATACACAGAAGTAAACAAATTGTCATGTTTTCCAAAGTGAATGTGGATCGTCAGTTGATGTGTATGTGTGTCAACTTTCTTATGTCAGTTGGTTCATCTATTACACAGTGATTTCGACATCCTTACGGGTAAACCAAGGTCCACAGCTCACAGAACAACAAGAGGAAATCAATCTCTGAGGAAGCCGCGTCACATACAGTGTCCAAGGACTGGAGACATCAGCTGCTCTCAGACTCATTGTGAGGATCGTACGCATGAGATGGAAGAGGAAAAGAGCGCCAGATGCCTCTTAAGTGAGAAGAACCAGGATAGAGACGACAGAAGGAATTCACACGGTACCAATGCACAGTTCACTTAAATTCACTAAATTATGGCCTTGTACACACATGGACAGGCTAGATCTTGTTTTCTTGCAACGACCAGTATTATTGCTATCTTCCTACTTCTACCATGCTCACCACCATCCCCAACACCTCTTACATCTAGGTGTCTCACTCCCTCATAGGCCAGTCATGTTCACCAATTGAGAATCTTAGCCAGAGCACTAGAATCAAACCAGACTTCTCCAGTTATTTCCAAGAACCATCAGTCTAATACAGCTACTCTTGGAGTCGGACCTTGACACTGTCAGAATAGGTGGCAGGAATTGCATTAAGATGAAAGAGTAATGGAATGATTCGTTAATCATGCTAGAGTACTATTCAATTTACTTATCCTAGAAAGTTGTGAATTCTTTACGTAGTTGCGCTTGCAGAGCCAGCAGTCGTAAGGTTAGAGGCGAGGAATCATGGAGCGTGGCCATGTAAGAAGAATGAGACTGAGGATCAGAAAAAAACGGGAAGAAAAGTCCCAAGGGTATCAGATAGGGACTTTGGGGTATTTTCAGGCGGCTTTTCCAGCTTTGGCTCCTTTTCTTTCCGAAGTCTGACACACGGATCAGTAGGATAAATTGACAGGGAAAATATCTTTGTCTAGATTACACCTGAGCCAAAGCCCGTCGTGATTCCCTCTCGGTGTGCATAGGAATAGTCATAAAAGTTTCAGACGGACATCATTACATGTCATTGTTCGTTTATTATCATTTCTCCTTCTCCTCTACATACTGTATGCATGTGTGTGGCGTCATGGGTGACATCAAAAATAGCAAGAAATGTGTCTCGCAATCTGTTCGCGCTTACATTGAATATACTTAGGACCAACGGAGTACATTAATGAATCAGTTTTTGCTGTATTTTCGTAGTAAATAATGTGATTTTGTATTAAAAAAAGGGGTGTAAATCTTCTGTATAGACACGAGTAATGGTGGCGACGTAAGTAAAGATGGAATGGACAAATACCTGGAGAATCTGGTCAAATCCCCTTCTTCCTCCACAGAAGCCACCTACACCTCTGTGGCCACCAGCTCCATTCATCATGGAACAGCGACGGAAGAGCGGCGTCTCCGAACTGCGGCATTTCTCCAGTCAAGCGACTTCAGTTCCGTTTCCGGTGATTCTCACAGGCCATCTATATCACAGCCAACTGTGGAAGAGCCCAACTCGTTGAAAAATGAGACGACGACGACCATCTGTTATGGAAGGGAGAAGTCTCGATCCTCCTTTAGCTCTGTAACGACGTATCGTCGCGTAAGCAGTGGCAGTGGACGGCCGGAAAAAACAGGTGGGAAAAGAATCTCTTCTAATGGACAAGTGCAACTTCAAATATGCCACGATCCGAAAGCAAACATCCTGTACGTGACCGTCCTGAAGGCTAAGCTTCCGAAACTGCACAACGATGATGTGACGGATCATGTTCAGGTGGATCCATACGTTGTTGTTTATCTACTGCCGGAGAGAATTTTAGAAAATCAACGTCGTACGAGGCACGTCCCAATGTGTAGCTCACCTCAGTGGAATCAAACAATGGTGTATCCCAATGTCACAGCGATTGATCTGAAAGCGAAACTTCTGGAAGTTTCTACGTGGAATTACAATCCAGCAGGGGAGGATAATTTCCTTGGAAAAGTTGTCTTCGACTTATCAGGTAGGCAGAAAAATCTTCGTCTAGTATTTTCCCTTCATCCCCATATCTAGACAAGTAATGGAACATGTGGAGCCTAAGAGCCGAGTGTTTCTCTCTGGACCCATGTACTACATGGGTTTCACAAAGGACCAAGCAGTGTAGTCAAAACTTTTGCCTTTATAACCATTAAATTGCTCTATTAGTGCAGCCAGAGTTTGGCGGTTTCAGCTCTATTAACTACACAGAAACTCCCTACCCAATGTCATTCAAGTTCTTATCATCCCCTCACAATATCAAACTGAATTAAAAATCATGATGTTACAAGTTTGTACTCCCAAACACGCGAATTGTTCATCTGGCAATCCCAACTAGATCTGAGTTGTAATGTGGAAGAAATAAGACTCAATTTGATACAATTTCGTGCACATCCACAGAGGACGGCACTCTAGATGAGCAGGCTCACTGGTACTGCCTGAAAAAGGACGACAAGCCCTTTCGACGGAGCGACTACGGGTCAAAAAACCCTCGCAGTAGCAAGGACCGGCTTTCGACGTCATTATCAGCAAAGGATTCAAATTCAGGTAACTAATGTTGTGGGTTACCGTACAAATCATTTTCCACTCCCACTCCGACAAACTGAGTAACATTGAAGATTATGGTGCAGACAAAATTGGACCACAATTTGGACGGCTATCCATCTTCTCCCCAGGATCCCTCCCAGCTCAAACTTCCATTCCAACGGACTGCCGTGCGGCATTTTGCACAATTTTATGATGTCCGTTGAAACTTTTCCAACGTGCGTTTTCTCATATAGAGCCTCAGCTTCGTGGTGTTCGCTCTCGTGCCGGAAGCTTGAATCAATGTTGGTTCCAAGTTGATAAAGTATATAAGAGTCACTTTATTTCCTAAAAAAGGATCAGACGCTCAGTAAGACGTGAGATCGTGAGTAATATGAACATGCGTATCACTGTATGCAAAAGTATTAGACAGGACAATAATAGGAATATTACACACTTCAATACCTTCCTACATGATGTGCTTTGGCGTATCTCATACCATGTAAGGTTAAGCTAGCTGTTAATAATGACGTTACATATATTTAAGATAATATCTTTTCATGTCTTCTAATAGTAGACAGTTTGCGCGGTGCGACCTAGAAATATATACGTAATAGTAAACATAATTTTGACATGGGTTGCCATAGGAATTTTCAGGTTTACACGTGTTACGTTTGTGTTACCTTGATTTTCGCAAACTGCCTAGTAGAAATTTTGCCAGTGAATAAGCAGTATAGAGGTTGTATATGCAGGTGAAATGTACGAGGACGAGGAGCACATTCCTTTGGGATCTCTGTCCATTAAGGAGGTGAACTGATGACAATGATGATAGGAATTACTTCATGCTTCCTTCAGCTTCATCATACTCATTTGTCAATATTGGTCGCACACCTCTTTTGCTCCCTCCATGCAGTCTAGAGTGCATTATATTTTACGCTAGCAAAACTTGTGAAGACGCTTTGTTATTAGGGAGACTGTTGTCTTGTTTTACATTCATCCTTCAGTCACTCCTCTTAGGTTCTATCTTCTGAGTACAGATTATCCAACTAGAGAGTGTTCCACTACTACCCCTCACATTTTTTTGCACTTTTACAATTTTTACATCATCGCTTAGCTTGCCCTTCCTTTGTTCTCAGGAAACTCAACCTGCAATCACTCATGTTGAGTCATCGGATTAGAGTATGATAGATTATTGAGTTGGAGATTTGTGGCTCCGTTTGCCTTGGTACTTGCAAGAGCTACATGATTTTAGTAATTAGTGATCTCTACAATTGTGTGACTCGCGAGTGCTCCTTCATTTTTCCAGTAATATGAACCTAAAATGTTAAGTTTCTACATGTAATATTTGAGGTTTCTATACGGTTTTACAATGCTGTTGAATGTTATGTAGTATTGAGACTTAGAATGTGAAGAGATGTCGGGTAAATCCAATTATACACAGCAATACATGTTGTTATTAACTGTTTAAATGGTATACAATTATATGATCTTATGGGGCGTGTGAATTGTTTACCTCCACAAGTGAACCAAACGGGTGCTATTCTACTTGAATCTCTGTCCTGTGGTTGTTGTTAATTGCTGCACGTGTGTATGAATTTATTTGGTACTCATGGATTCAAATAATAAAAGGAGAACAATGGCGGCATTGAAAGTAGTTCCGTTATTACTCATGCATGACTGGGAGCATAGACTTATTCTTATTGAATAGTACAAGGAATCTGAAGTTGATCCTCTTCGTTATTCTTCAGAAGGGTTCTTATATTACTCCATCAGGGCAACAAAGCTGCCATTAGTATCCCTCGCCCATCTGCCTTGCATGGCAAAAGTCAAGTAGCCTTCCGTCAACGGGTTTTAAGGTAAAACACTTAAATATCCTGCAGTATTTCTCCTGAAAGCTTCTAAGTAGCCTCCGTTATGTTTATACTTTGATTATTCTCCATACAGAATCTAGAAAGGTGATTGTGCTCGCTGGCCGCGTGCGCTGGCTCTTCAAATTACGCACGCATGCGATACGTGTTCCTGCGGTTACGAGAAAAAGGTTTTGCTTTCGTGCGTAATTTCCTTCGTAAATATCGCCCATGGGTAGCAGGATGGTCACGGCGTGGGGTGTTCGTTATTGGTAAGGTGGGCGTGTTAAATGGTAACTACACTTCGAACTGATTTCACTGAATTTATTTGAATTTCTCTGAATTTGCCTGAATTTATTTGAGTTTTCCGGAATTTATTTAATGACAATACCCCTCTGACACGTGACCCCCCTCGGCACCCCCTCTCACTCACACACACACACACACACACACACACACTCACCCAATTTCGACCACCAGAGGAATACCGACTACCCTGTTCCCCTACAACATCTAACATCTAATGTGCAATAGTGTAGTGCCTTAGACCTGTGTCCAAGATTTTCACCGCCCGGCTAAAAAATGTAATGGCTTTATTTTCATCATCCCCTCAGTGTATAAAACTGTTTTCTAAGGAGATGACACCCTCCAACTCTTATTACAATTATTATTATTACTAAATGGTTGATATGATTCACATATAAGGCTTCTGAGAACTCTACGATGAACCTAAGAACATGAATTCAGCAAGAAGCATGATTGACGATGGTACACAAGGAGAACCATCTAGGCTAGGACTCAAATGCCTTGATGGAATACGTAATTGAACGGAAACAGTCTAGCAGGATTAGTTGGAGACGCCAAGGCTAAATTAAAGAAACGAAGAAGTCAAGAGCCGTCGTCTTATTATGTATAGTCCTGCGTTATTCAGGAAGGACAGGATTACTCTTATCATTTCTATAATACTTTCGTCTCAATTGTTAAGCTACAGGGTAGGATTTTTTATGCTAAATTGAATGTATAATAATACATGGCGTATGCGTGTGTGTCACAGACAGTAGAACCTCAAGGGAGCATATGACAGGCAGTATTTCTCTGACGAGATGAGAAATGAGCAACTGCTGCGCAGATATAGCAGAAAGTGAGCAGAAACGACAACAGAAGAAAGAGACCGCTCACTTTCACGTGAAGGTTCCGGTAACATCCTGAAGCTTTTCACGATTCCATTACCACCATCCATCTATAACAATCTCGACGTCTTTGTCATTCAACATGCCTGACAAAACATCCTATGGTCTAATGTCATCCTAATTTGCACTTGGAGCTGACTCAAGAAAGAGCAATTTGCTCGTAATCATCTCAACACCGATAATGGGCTCCTTCGTTGTTCCTCTTAAACACTAAGAATGGCACATTAAAGCTATTTGTCTCACGTAAACTTATTTGATCGTGCTAGAAAAAGTTTCTGTGGCACACAACAAATGCAGATTCAAGTGACTTCATCAATAAACTCCTTTTATTGTTTCTAAAGAAACTGTGCCAGCAAAGAGAAGTAGGAGGAATGTACAAACTATACAAACTAAGAAGCAGATCTCTCTGGATAAAGGTAGCCGTTTTTCAGCATATGTTCCAACTGTAGTCGTTGTATTCGATTTGAAGTGGTTCATCAATTATAGCGCTGATAGCAACTTGCTGCTCTTCTGTCATGTAATTTTTCAGCCACCTAGAAAAATCACAACTATTTTTACTAACTTCATTCCGAATAACTCATGTTTATCATCCACCACTGGTCAATTTCAGCATCAACGTAGGCCCTCCACGCGGCCATCAATCCCGTTTACAGTGAAAACAACATGGTCATGACTTATCAGAGATTTCCATGACCACTTATGGTATGACGCCCAAAGGTACTATCATCCACCCGTTGCCAACGGTTTTGCTTTTTTTTTATACACTTCATATTGTTTTGGCCATTTATAGTTTACTACACGTTTTTAACTGCGCTAAAGTAAATTCCGATAAGGTTAAACGAAAATTTTCGTGATGATCATGCACATAAATACAAACAACGGTGCTATAGTAAAAATGAAATAAAGAGCTGTTGATTTTTAGATGAAATTCATCATCTTGAGGACTTGAGGACTATACTGTCAAATGACGGAAGAATTAAGGATTAAATAGAGCACTTAAGCATCTGTACGATAACACTGACGCTAACACTATTTTGATCCCGCCCCTCGATTAGTGTTAGCGTTAGCGTTTATCGCAAAAAGTTCTTAAGCACACATGACGCTAACACTAGTCCAAACGCTATTCCCAGTTAAATTAACTGAATTTTAAATTAAAACCTGAAGGTCAATTTAACTCAAACTTGATATTAAAATGTTAATTTCGACCTCCTGTATCGTTTTACGCCATGAAAATTTAAGAGTTATGCTCTTTTTAACAAAGAAGCTTAGTTAAAATAATTAGAATTTTGAAGGTAATTAAGAAGTCATGTCGCATTTAAAATTGCATGAAAAATTTAAAAAAATTAATTTTAAATACCTACCCAATCAATATTAGCACCTAACAAGTCCAAATTTTGACTAGAATATTTAAAATAATTTCACATCGATTGATCACCGATGCGAAACATCTGTGTTTTTACTGGCATTCAGTTGCTGAATTTTCGTGACCAAAATAATTTTCAAAACTGGTTAATATTATCACCATTACGAAGCTAAAGAACTGGGGAACACTCACTGATACTTTTTTTCACTTAAATTATGAACTTGGTTAGTTTAATTGAAGTTTGAAATGTTTATGGTTTGGACGATATTTCGTACACTAAACATGGGCAATGAGCGTGCAGATTAGCGTCCGGTCAAGAATACGCTACGCTAACCTTCAGTGAAAGTACGGTGGGCGGGTCATTTTTTGCGCGCGAATCAAATTAGTGTTAGCGTTAGTGTTAGCGTCCAAATGTTTAAGTGCTCTAATGATAAAAAAGCGATAAAATAAACACCCTGACAGTTAGCTCTTCATTAGATCATTTGCAACATCATTGAACTTCGGCCTACACACAGAGCACTGTGATTTTTTCACGAATAAAGAATTTTTACTGAAAAAGCAAGGTTTGAAACTATAATGTTCACGTACAGTTTTTTATCTTGTATGTCAAGTCACACCATGTAAGCACGGAACATGTTTGCAACTCGGGTATAAAATAAATCTGTGAGATTCCATCTTTAATTCATTTTATCTCAACAAAACATTTGGTCCAATTATAGTTATAACTTGATGGATACTTTGTTATGTTGGATTTTGTACCGCATCTGCAGATAGAGTCTCTATGAAAGCACGAAAAGTTCCTCAAAAATACAATGCTGGAAGAAAACCTTTTCTTAATAAATGGAGAGGTTGTTAAGAGACTGGTTATGAGTTCATATTGCGTTGCTACTCTTAGAAACTGATAGAACTTGGGGACAAGATCCGCAATGAACCATGACCTGGTGCTGTAATTCCTACGTCTGCTAGGTTTTGGACAATAAATTGTTCACAAGTTCTTCATTGATATCTCTTGTGGCTGTGTCAGTGGTGAAGGTGTCGACGATAACGCAACTTTTTGTTGTTACTATCACTTTCAGCCGTTCCGACAATGGCCATACACACGGGGTATTATGGAATACATGATGATGGCAAAGAAACCGCAATTCGCGAGCAATGCAGCCGCGGTAGCGGCAGCGTTCCTCGCGGATATTAAACACACACCACAGAAACAAATACACGTTCCCAAACCACGAACAACCAACCCCAACAGCACCCACCCAGGCATAACAACGCCATACACCTAACATAGAAGCACATATTTCCTTCATTTTCAGAAAGATATTGACAGAAATGGACTCTCGCAGATGGCACCCACGCCCAAAATACTGCACCAAATGACCTGGAACGATTGAAAATCACATGTCCAGATCCTTGGCAACGCAACTTTCACTGAAATTGGGCGATGCTGAATATCACTTTTGCTCTATTACGGAGGCTCTCGAAAACGGCCAAAACTGACTAGCACCAGTTAATAAGTCAGGTAGCTAAAGCTAATGCGACTAAAAACTTACAGCAAGATCGATCTTTCATCGCACCCAAAATCCATGCCATACCACATGAAAATTTTTGTCATCCGAACAAGTGCGCCTGGAACATCGATGATAACGTCATTTTGGCAGAATGCTCGGGTGGCTAAATCCAAGGCTGTGTCAACATCATCGGCGGTAAACAAACGGACGGGCGGGCAGGACTACAAGTATAGTGAACACGTTTAAAAGTCGCAGATATCAATTTACACCACGAGAGAATGATTCAAATAGCATGTTGGATTTGACGACTCCTAAAATACTTTCAAATTCTCGCTGGAAACAAAATTGTTTAGATTTTAACACAACGCTCTTGTCGCCAACAAGAGGGTACTTCGACATGCCACATCTATAATACTTCTATTCCACCCAACCAGCAAGCAACAGTCAGAAGTCTTTCCAATGATTCAGTGCACCCCTGACTTTAGAGAGGAGCGAGCTAATATCATACAAGGTTTTTTATGTGTATACGGCAGCAACTTAGCTGCTTAGCTTTCGCCATGTACGCAAGTAAAAATAAAAGCAGCAATGGTTTTACTTATTCTGCTGCTATCAGCAGCTGTAGAACCCTCTTGTGGGTAATCGGAGCTTGTAAAACGTTCTTCCAAAGTATATACACACCTCAAGTTCTTGACACAAAACAAGTGTAATGGTATTAGCTCTTCCGCTTCTCTTTAGTTTCAGCAACTTTTCCTCTCTCTACTACGTTCCTTCCACCATGGTTCATCAATATGAAAGGCTCACTCCTCTTACTAGCACCAACTGACTCACACTCATGCATGCGTATACATATACAACCAAAGTACCTTCGGGTCTAGATTACAAATTCTTAGAGTTCTCTGGAGGGCGTAAATCTTGTCTTACTTTTGCTCCACAGTTGAGTGCAAAATGTATTCGTGGGTCCGGGATGACTTGAACGAAGGCTCTCCGAGGGTCATTCTCTTTGAAAAAATAGTCCTTGTAAGTTGGATGCAGCTTGTTCCCTGCGATGTAAAATAAATTACCAGCTAACACCGCGAGGTTCTAAAAGTAACCAACTTTCGTTAAATACATGCATACCTGAAAACCAACGAACCTGTCCGAGAAACTATTAAGCATTAAACTCGTGTGAAGAGAAAGGTGCTTCTCGTGGATAAGTCTATTGTGTATATGTTATTTAAACGTGGAGGGAGAAACTTTTCAGAGCCATGAAGGCTATTTTTGTTAAACATATCTCTCCTACGTGGTAAATCTACTAGAAGACTCCTTGGCGTTATTAAATGTGACACACATCAAATCATCCCCTTATCAATGGAGTTTGATTTTAATAATCAGCTCCCATAACGCAAGTATGATTCATAGTTTCCTCATTTCAGCATGGCTGGTAAACAACAGCTGTCTTTTGCATCATGAAACAAGTAAGTCGCTTATTGGACACTTTCTGCTTGTGCGTACACTACTTAAAAGGATGTGTACGAAAATAAATGGGAAAGTTTTTAAGTTGAACTTGTGGGAACAATCTGGAGTATTAGGCGGTTTGCGAAAATCAATGTAACACAAACGTAACGCGCGTAAACGTGAAAATTCCTATGGTAACTCATGTTAAAATTGTTAAAATTGTGTTTACGATGACGTATGTACTTAAACGCCGTAACTCGCAAACTGCCTATTACTTTAGACAACAACGTAGAGGGAGGTAGACGAAGGGAACTCATCATAAGGGAGTAAATAACATTAATTTGTATCCAGGGACTCATGTGATGGACCGCCGCTCGGCTGCCGTCAGAAAATTCCCTAGAGATGTGCTTACGTAATACACTGGTTCCATACGACCACTTCACCAGGGCTTACCTCGGAGAAT
Source organism: Deuterosminthurus bicinctus (assembly GCA_034698825.1). NCBI lineage: Eukaryota > Metazoa > Arthropoda > Collembola > Symphypleona > Bourletiellidae > Deuterosminthurus > Deuterosminthurus bicinctus. Next base: position 124,990 of record JAQIWI010000009.1, read on the forward strand.
GCCATGTTCGATGTCATCCAGGGAAAATACATGCGGACCTACACGGTAGGAGTTCTTTTGCCAAAATTTTTCCAGCTCCAGCACCGTTCTCTCCTGTTTCACCGAAACCACCAGAGCGTGGATTGTTAATGTGTTGTAAATATCTAGAAAACACGAAGGAGAAACCATGCAAAGTATGTTTCATCGAAATTTCCACTCAAATTATGCTTCTTTGTTACAACGAATATTAATTATCAATAGTCCCATGCCGGTCTAAAAGTTACTATAAATTCACGTTTTGACAAGATAGTTAATAGTACTAACAAATTATGATTGAATCAAACTCCGTAAAACCTTTATCGAGCTTTGCAAACGACATCCAAAGTTTATTTTCAGTAAGTTTACTGCATAGGCATGGTTAACTCCTCGTATGGCACTAACTGACTTTCTCGAGTCAGAAGGCGTCTGCAAAATCGTCGACTACAATTCTGACCGTTACCATGCCATACGCCGGAGCTTATTTAGTGAAATCACTAAAAAACCGTTCACTTCACAGGCAATTGTTTAAAAACGGACACGAGTAAGAGGCACTAAAGTTGAAGTCGTGAACTATAACAAGACATCTCCTATGGCTGAACTTTCGTTGCTTTCGTGTGAGTTTTTCGGCGTATATGTACATAATGCTATTATATTAATCAAGTAATTATTGCAATTATTTTGCATTCGTCCTAAGGTTCTGCAAGAACATTCGGAAATACAGCATTTCTAGTGACAAAATTCAGACAGAAGGGCTGGTTGGCAAGTTGATTCGTACTATTGTAACCCTAAACGCATGAAAGTCATCTCTCCTGACCTTGTTTAAACTACAGCACGAAAACAATTCGATTCCGCAATCTCTTGTTTTGAATCGAAAACTTAGGTACATGTAATTAAGAAATGAATCTCAGATTCTGTTCGTTAACAGCGAACTAGGAAATATCTACTCCCATTTGAACTGATTTAATGAATACACAGCTCTTGGGAATCACAAAGTCAACTCATAGGAAATGGAAAGTAAATAAGATATTCACTTGAACAATTAACCCTATCATAAGCCACTGCAAAGGTTTCTATTCCAACGAGAACTAACTTTGGCAAAGACTCCGTAAAGGACACAAAAAGGTTGATCAATTTCTAATTACTTAATAAGCTAATCCATGTTGGAATCAAAATTTGGTCCAACGAAGCAACAAAATGAGCTCATTTATAGTCTCGTATGTCGTCAATTCCTGATTGAGGAATCATTTTCCTTTCCGAGCAACCGTAAGGCCCCTAAGATGACAAAGACTACTGCACATCAGAGGCTTTAGAAATTCCCTTGTGGACGTATTGCTACAGAAGTTGTGAAGAAATAAAGGATAGAGTCCAGCTTTGCGCAGTGGCAATATCGTAATCAATGAGGTTATAATGATATGGGATTATTGCTAGTTGAAACTTTAAAGAGAATAGTCACAGAGACAGACAAAATATAACATGATCAAGACGTAAGAAAAGCAAAAGAATCACGTACTGATGAAGAAAGCTTTGCTTCCATTTCCGTTCAGGAGCGTCAAATCGACGTGGATAAGTAAATTTGTTTCTTTTTCAAATTCTTGAAAGCGAGAATCGTCTCGAAGTTTTGCGTAATCCACTTTTGATCCATCCATTGACAAATAGATACCTTTCAACCTGCGCCAGCAAACAAAGTACTTCAGTATGCATGCAAAAAATACACACTCATACCCACATTCAGCACAGTCAGCCTCGAGAAATCAAGAAAGGCAAGTTGTCAGAGGGTATTGTATAGGGTACCCTCCTATGCCAAGGTCTTGTGAGGCCGAAGATCGTGTGTCATCGACAATATCATTCTGCCCCGGAACATAAATGATTCCATGGAGGGTTACGGAATCATGAAAGAACCTACGCAGTTGAGTAACGGGGAAGTTGAAACTTCATGCATTCAAAGACAGAGACCAATACCTGAGAATCATCTTGTAGAGTGACTGCGACAGCTCCATAGGTTTCACAAGCTTAACTTCATCGCTAATATCGTCCTGGTTTAGAACACGGTATTGGGTAGGGTCTAACATGATCAACCTTCAATATATTCAAAGTAACGGTCTGTTTTGAATGCATTAGAGTAAAAAAAAAAACGTAATCGTTACTACGCCGAAGCATGTCTTACTCTGGTTAGGAAATAGTTATGTGTTTCCTTCTTCTGTAGAGGTGTTTTTTTTCCTCCTCGTCGTCTGCTTCTTCTCTTGAAAACTGCACTCTCAAAAAGAAATGCGCACAGTATACAATGTCTGTTTTCCAATTATCATGACTACTCTAGACGGAATCAAATGAGGCAGTTTCATCGTTGCCAATAAGCGCCTCTATGACACGAAACTTTATCACGGCAAGAATACAAATTTTGCTTTCATGCAGGTCAAGTGTAATACGAGCTTTTAGGGATTATTTTAGCAGCCAACTTCACATACCTTTAAGATGTTGTTGAGTGTTCCATGCCTTGTGAATCAAGGAGTTATTACAATCAATTTCTCTTCGTCTTCAAGCATTTATATTCTATAGTTACGTCGAGTAAAGAATAGGTCTCAGATGGGCATAAGTGAACTTCAAGGTCAATTGGATTTTCCAATTGCAGCAACTTTATGTAATGGTACGTGGATTGGCAACGCTCACACGCATACTCACAAGTACTCTTCCAATGATCCTGAGAATCAACAGTCAAGATTCCTGATGCCTTCAATGAGAATTGAATGTGTTGTTTAACTCAGCAATATAGTTGCTCACAAATATCAAGAGACTTCTGGCAAGCTGTAGACCGCACCGCTAGCTTTATCATCTGAAGCTGGTACGCCACACACGCAAACATTCGCCAATTTACCACTCATATTTCTGACCATATGGGTCTTGTCACTGTGTCTACTCATCACTTCTGCACAATCAGTTCAATGTACGTACCCATCCAACATTCTTCTTGTCGTCTCATCAAGCACGACCTAAGGATGTGCGACTTTTAACTCCATGCTTCGCTGGTGATATATACGCAGTTATTACCATATATCTAGGAAGGAACTGTCACTCCTTGACAAGGAGTGTGAACTAGAAAAACTTTAAATGCTTGAAAGACATGCTTCGTGAGGGATCCAGTTATGACGGTCTGTAGCCACAGGTTTATTTCCATGACAAATTTCCATGATAATATTCATGAGGCTATAAGAGTGCTAAGTTGAATCGTCTTAATAAATATTATTACTATTATTAAAGGATAAATAAAGGATGGGGTTGGGGACAAGCGAATTTGCAGAGAACCGTAGCGCACGATTAGCTCCCCATCCTTCACCCTACCTCCTTCTTTTTTGTGACTTTCGTGGTTCCCCAAATCACATGTATATAGGGGTTGGAGGAGGACTGTCGCCCTGAGTGATACTGTTTATGATACTGGAACCAGGAAGGGGATTGATGACCAGGCTCTGGTCTGGAATCAGGGAAAAACCGCATGGGAAAAAACCCTGAGGGCTGCGGAGGGATGTGGAAATCTCCGCCGGTGCACGTGCACTTAACTTACTTACTTTCTTTATTCAACGGGCCTTACCCAGTTCACACGTGCACTTAAACTCATTTGATTATTTAAATTTTTGACTATTTGTCTGAGAATCGAACCCGCCCCCCCCCCCCCAGACCAGAAAGCGAGTGGACTAGCCACTACGCTGTGCCCGCCCAGTGACGGGAGTATTCAATGGAGCCACCTCCACCGACGTCGGAGTCAAATGAGGGATTATGTAGATATGAATATTTGTACACAGGCTTGTTGAACCAAAGGTGTGTCAAAGAGCAGTGTTTTCAGACTGATTTTAGCTGACTGAATTCAACACCTCGGGGGAAAAAAATAATCTGTCGAGAAGTTTTTTACATTAAATCCTGAATGGTGCATCAAAGTTAAGGTGTATGTAAGTGAATGCTTGCTTGGCAAGCTAGCCAAGCAGGTTAAGCAACGCCAAACACTAGTCGGGCCTGGCACTGGTGACCGTCTCCACCGGAGTTGGGTGAGTGAAAAAAATTCACTTCTGTACGACTGCAGTGATCTGATGAACCCTTTGACCTACGAGATGATGCCGCCAAGGACGCTCAGCAATAGCCGAGGAAGTGCCCACATAACCTGAGGTGGGGGGGGGGACTACATGGGAATGGATCGGAACAGGAATGGAGCCACCTCCACCGACATCGGAGTCAAATTAGGGATTATGTTGATATGAATATTTGTAATCTCACACTCTGTAGTCCAAACGTAGATAGTCACTCTATATTAACTAAATCGCCTGTAATACACAAGGACAAAAATTTTATATTGAATTGGGTATCGTCCCAGTAAAGATCCACATGATGTAACGGTGGCATTGTTCGTTGACATCTGATTTGCATAAGTTCTAGTTTTGAGTAAAAATGCTATAGTCTTCAGGTAGCTGAATTGATAAAATATTGATGTAGGCTCATTTTAAAGCCACTACTGCCACCACCAGAAATTAGCCCCTGAGAACTCAAATCATACTTGTTCTCTGGTGAAGGCATACTGCACTGCATCAGATGAAATTTCACATGACCACTTGGACCCATGTGCGACACATTATTTTCTAATGCAAATTCAATGTTACACACGTATGTAAAAGTCTGACTGACGTTACTTATCGCATCAGTGAGGGTCGCGACGATTCTCATTGCAAAATACCGTGAATCTTCTTTTGAGAGTTTTATGTTGGCGAAATCCTCGTAGCTCTTGACATTTCCAGTCTGAAGTGGACTTCAGTCCATTATTGGCCTCATTCAAAACCCGGAAAATGACAGTTTCTCATCGTCTAAAAATAAAGTAGAGTATAACCCTCTTCAGGATGAAATCTGCCAGTGACAGTCCTCTTTACAACAGAAGGAAAGCATTCCATGGGCATAATGATACGGAGCTACCAAAGGGTTCTTCCTGTCACGTGAGAAGTTTGTATATATGTACTTGTCGAGGACTTGTATTATTTACCAGGCACTCATGTTATGTGTGTGTGCAGCTACTACTCATCACTTTCGTGCCTTGTATGTATGGTTCTTTAGATTACTTGACGGCTTGGGAACATTTCAACCTTTTTACGCCCTTCTTCCTCTATACTATGGATGACAGAACAAATAAAGTTGTAACAATGGCCTACCACCGTAGTCCCTTTGACCATGGTAATCATTAGGCCCTTCCTGAAACTAGAACGAGGGGAGGCTTCAGAAATTCCTTGAAAAAAGCACATTTTAATTGCCTCGTGAAAAGCAGCGTGGAGAGGTATGCTGAGAGAATGGGAGCAAAGACGAGAGAAGCTGAGCGGCTTCATTCCTCTTGCGCTCTCGTCTGCATTATTGTTTTCACAGTGAAATTAGCCCACAGAAATTGCACCCGCTGTTCTATCAGATAGTTCTACGGTGGATGGAAACTAATTAGAGAGAAAATGTGTTTCACGCCATTAAAAAGTCTACATCACGGACTCAACATGTCATGTCACCACATCTGAAACATTTCCTCTAATTTATTTTCACTGCTGGTTTCTCTGAATCACAAACAACATTTATGTGGAATGGAGTGTATAGAAACTTCTTCTGTAAAACTTCTGCCTTCCAACTCCCTCCCAACCGATACTACAGGTATACAAACAATTTCAGATACCTACTTCGAAGCTCGAAAAAAGTTTGCTATTCATGTACCACAAAACCACGAGACATGATGACTAAAAATTGCATTTTGTGTATTTTTGCGTATGAAAATTTCCGAATCTATGGAAACACAACGTTACTATGATTAGTACTGCCGCCGTGAAGACATTCAAAAAGTTGTATGTAGAGATCTGAGACTGACTTATGGATGTACAGACCTGGAGAAGAAAAATACCAAGAAAGACAAGTATTTTTCTCAAATTCACCAGCAAACCAAAAATAACTTCCGCTTAATGTAACTTATGCTAAAACGACGTAGCGCTCGGCGAAACATGTGGTGTAACATGTATTGATGCTAGAGCAGTCGTTTTCCAGTGATGTTTAAGACAGATTTTAAATTAAAATCCGCATGAAGAGAAACCCATCTCTCTCATGCGTTAAATATAACACATGTAAATGATTTAAACGAGCCTGTGGACGTACGACTCAAAGCGCAGAGTGTTAGTAAATGGGTGGGGGGAATAGAAATCAAGGATAAGTGCGCTACGTGGTAGAAGAACAATTTTTACAGGACAGACATACCGAATTCAGACTGACAGGTGAATCTATCTCAACACACATACCTCTGTATAGCAGTTGGACAGATGCACGTAATCGATACAGGTAATTGAATTGGCTTGCAATATACGTACGTGGAAGCAACTGGAGACTTGAGTAAGTCAGCGCAATTTTTCCTTGATTGTATCACCTAGCCGTCTCACTCCGATGGGCTTCTCCTGTGCACTCAACAGGGTATGTGTCGGAGTATTATGCCAGAAATGACTAGGTTCGTCAATTCAAGCTAGTTGCAACTTGGACGTAGGCAAGTGATTCTACAGTCATCACATCATCGTTAATATAACTACGATGGAATGTATTACTTGTGTGTGAGTAAGTTGTGCAAACCGAACAGGCAATTACACTGAAAGCCCACAATAAAATCTTTGGCGACTATATACATGGAGTAAGGTAAAATTGTAGGCTACTCCTTATTTTTCCCCGAAGGTATTCGCTTTCAGTAGGAATTCCCACACAACAACTTTCACTCTCCGTCCCGAGTAGTCGTTCAGGGGAGAATAGACCGCCGGAAAGAGAGAGGGGATAGCAGATTACGGGGAAATAAATAAAAGCTTTCAGCTAATCTCGCCTCCATTTCAACCGTATATTGACGGCGACAGCAGCGGCTTTGAAAAAGACTGCAGCAATCAATTCATTTTGGTGAGCAGTGTAGCACTGTCTAGTACTCATGAAGGAAATAAAGGTCACACAGAGACAGTCTGCACTTTCCACTGCCGTTGTTAATTTACACAGGCATGGGCAGTCAACAAGATGAGAGGGTTGGTTGTGTTATTGAATCAAGGGAGTAAGAACTACACAGCTTTCTTCCCCCCAACTACGCACTGACAGCTGAAGGGAAAATCAACTACAAGCTGCACAACGCATGGTTTGGAATTAGTAATGCGTAACAAGCGTACCGTGAACATTGAAAATCCGTTTTTCACTATACAAATTAATTACGCTAAAATCCACCCTCACGCTTCCTGTAAAATTCATAACAATATATAGTAATATTTATTGACGATTTAGCTGATCGCTCTGACGTCCTTAAAATTCATAACGTTGCAGGATACTGAATTTGACAAGAAGTCGACCTGACCAGAGCAATTGACTTCCCACCTAAAACCTGTTACTCACAACTGACACGTGGAGATTTATTTATTAGGTTACTGCATGATATTGATGATGTATGACATCCTGATGAACACCAAGGCCAATATCTTAACATGTACTTGCCTGATTGCTTCGATGCACAGGACGAATTCGTTTTCTTCGCAATAATTAATACTTAGATTTTTCTGAAATTTCTTTTTCAGAATATTCCAGAGACTGTCTCTTATCTGGTTCATCGACGTCGTAGGTTCTATGAGTTCCTTTCAGGCAACCACAGTAACCCTTCATTAGGACACACGGTATCGATTATAACAAAATTACTGTTGCCTATCACTATTAAGCACATGTTCTTCAACTCGTAAGTATTCGGAATGCTGCTTTTAAACTGCTTATAGTGCTCTGATATCGTTTACACTCGTTACATTATCAAATATTGTTATCATTCGCACCACCCCTCACAGCATAGGAGTACTGCTCCAGATGCCAACATTTTCCGATAGCGCTTAAGGATATTAAAAAGTCAATAAAAATGAATTATTTGTGCGAAAAGGAGCTTAATTTGTTGAAGGAAAACATTACATTATGCTACAAAACCTTTGCCGAGGCTTTCATTTGAATTCTACCCACTTTCTCACTTTCTCTCTCTCTCTCTGACAGACTATTTAATCCACCATCATTCGATATTAAGGAAAGGAATGGGAAGCCATAAAGTTGTAAGCTATAGAGTATTCTGTCGAGTTCTTCTAAGCAGTACTAATTGAGATAGTGAATGCGACCAATATCATGCCAATTACTAGTGGAAAAGACAGCTTGTAGAGGGAGAAAGACTATTTGAGTAGTTGATATTTCACACAAAAGGCTTTGTGTGGAATGCTTACAGAATCTTTGTGCTTCACACCAGAGGTGGGCAAAAAGAAAATATACTCGTGCTCTACTCAAATCTACTTTCGAAGAGACTCCCTAACTCATACTCATTCTGACGTGCAGCCGTGGTAATGAGTACTCAAATCAGAACTCGATATACTCTAAAATACTCATTCAAATTATATTGGCCTCACTCATACTCACATTTTACTCGTAACACTAGTTTAAGATACGAAAAACGAATTTTGCCTCCATTTTTCACGGGTACGAACTTAAAGTTTGAGTTTACTGTGAGTAATTCGATACATACTCATACTCACGAATTGAATTTTTTTGGCTCATACTCACTTGAGTACAAGAAGTTGCTTGTATAACTCATACTCAGTGCAAGTGAGTATGGATTTGAGTTGAGTAAAACTTCAGTACTCGTGAGCATCGCCCATCTCTGCTTCACTCGCTTCAGTAGCTTTCAATCACTTGATAGACACGGGAGCTTCGCGCCCTAGCTATTGAATTTGTTCCCGTTTCGTTACACTATCAGACTTTCAGCGTAGTCGAGAAAAAGGTAATTGATTGTCCGATTTTGAAGAGAGTTGGGTCATTACGTCACACTGGAATGTTCCTAAATGCCTTTGATACCATCTAGGCACATCTGCTAGGAACTTGGAACGTTCATGTCGGTCAATCATGTTATTGGGCCAAAAATGAGGAAACTTGCTGGGTCATGTTGGGGTTTGGTGTTATTCGCAGGTTGATGGTAGAACCACCAAAACACAAATCACCACCGAAATTTCACTAAACTCGAAATCACCAATTTCAGAATTCACCAGAAAATTCTTCACCAAACTAATTTTTCCCCAGTGCGAAAATACCACCACACGCAATAATCACCAAGTAATACAAAAGTCAAAACCAGTTTGCACCAGTCTGAAAACTACCAAATCATGATTTAACCTGTTTAAATAAATTCCCAGGCAAAATTTCATCAAACACATCAATCACCAGAACTTTTTCAACCAACGACTTGTTATTGCAAAGATATAAAGGAACTTATTTCAACGAGTTAAAAATTAATTATTTATCAGTAATCAGGCTACATTTTAAAAACTCAATTGTCAACTATTGAATTGTGGAGTGAGGGCATCAACATTTGGTATTAATCACGGCATCATATTTTCCGCAGGAATCTCACGTTGCTCCCTCTTGATCTGTACCAGAGAATACGCTTAACCTCGAACAAACTCAGAAGTAGTATTTGCAGATTGTGGACCTGCGTTTTGTACATTGACTTTTTAGAGGGTATTTTAGAAGGGGTAAGAAACTTTTCTAGTTTTCTTTCAGTATCGCCCTGCTGGTTCTGTAAAATATACAAAGTGAGTATAGTCTAATATGAGTCTGTCGGTGATTAGTAGTTTGATTATTTTTTGTGCTGGAGACTCGTTCTCCTGGGTAATCATACACCTGGGGAAAAAGATTGTTGGTGTTTATGACCACTGGAGCTTTTAGCTTTTGGTGCATTTCCATTTTGGTGATAAAGATGATCTGGTGGTTCACGCTGGTGAAAAAAATATTCGAGATGTTTGAGTTTGGTGATTTCGAGGCTGGTGAAATTTCGTTGGTGATTTGTGTTCTGGTGATGCTAACCGGCACCCGTTATTCGCTCATGCTGCCCACATGACGAAGTTCCAATAAATGGTTACATCCACCCACAGTAATCACTACCTAATTTCTGGACGCTTCCTTTGACTACGGGTTATCTGGGGGAACGGCCTGTGGCTCAGTGTTTAAAACGAGCGGCATCTGTACAAAGGCTTTAGGGGTTAAGGGTTCTATTCTGGATGGTAATATACTTTTTGTTTATTTCCCGGCTTATAAATAGATGTCCGGAAACATGACCGAATCAACTAGCCCTCAAGAGTTTATCCCGTGAAACATTTCGAATATTACTGAGCTGCAAATAGCAGTGACATTACAAAATATCCCGCCGAAGGGGAGCTAGATAGTCCGGGAGTGGTGTAAGATTCATGGTTAGTTGCCACTGGGGAAGTGGTGTAAGTTCCGCCTCACGCACTCTCCGCCTCATGCGCCCTCCAGTACTCTCCCATTCTATCCCTCATACCCAGTTACAACAAACCTGCACAAATCTACACAACTATACAACATCAGTTCCTCGACAACCCTGCTCCATTTAAGGGGGATGTTCGAGCCCCCACAGCAGAAGCTCGATTCTACTGAAAAAAATATTACTAACGCTTACCATTCCACTATATATACCTCTCACTTCTCACTTGGAATTGGAATATAGAGCTTGCATTCTCATGTATAAACTCCGTTGAGGTAAACAACAAACGTTTTCCCCACCAACGATCACGTCATTTCATAGACAGCAGCATAATAATGTTGTCATAGCGAGCCATTGGAAGCAGGGGAGAAACAGCTTAAAGCCTGTTGCATAAACGTTACAAGTCGACAATAGTAGTCACTTTAGTTGTTGAGCTAACGGGGTTGACTGACAATTGTTGACTTGTAACGTTTATGCAATAGACCACTGGAGGCTTTCCTCCCGACCCATAAGAATCCCTGTTTGCTTGGACCAATCAAATGGTCCAGCAGGTTCGCCATAAGAAATCATTATGGCCATTTAGATAGCATTACCCATCGTTTGTACTAATAGAAAGGTCCCAGTTTGCATGATGACCCATAGCAATCTTCAAGTTCTTGCTGAGGTAGAAACTTTTTCCCCTTTTTAAGAGAACCGGAAAAAAACTGCCGAAATGTAACAAACGCGGACATATGTATCTCCTAAGCTATAGCACCTGGAGTTTCGGACTTGACCCTAGGGCACATCTCCAAATCTTTGTCTACCAATTGATGTTGGCTTAATCGCGGAAATTCACTGCTGAGGACAAGTTATGCTGTCGTGACTAAACACAGGAAGTGACCGATCACAACAGTCGTGGTTATAGTAACCGTGACTAAAAAACCATGCTGAACAACGAAGAAGATTTATTATTGATAACAGGAGGCATGCTGCGGAGTACTGCTCGGCAGCTGAATGCATGCTGGAGAGTGTTCCTGGATGACTAGATTCATGCTGGAGGGGATTCCTGGCGGACTGAGCCACGTCAATGACTGAGCCATAGCGTGTCCTTAATTTTGCCTATGCGCAAGTACCGCATTGATAGTAATCAATTCTTGTCTCCACGCACACTATGTGAGGAATGTCTTATTTGTGAGGGTTCATTGCAGCGGGAAAAATGCTCTGCGGACTTCTGGGCGCGGGAATGTCTCTGTACTCCAGAAGAATACCACCCACACTGGGGGTTACGGAGGAAGCCACAGCAGGTGGGGAGATTCCAGGCTTGTGTACATACCAATTTACATATGTACATGACAAGATGTCCTGATTTCTGGGTCAGGATATGTCCGAAACTTACCCAGAATCTATCGGCACATCCCGAGCCTTTCTTGCAGCAGGGGTGGGAGAAATTTCGATGTGAATAGTTGCTGCTGTCGTTGGAATCTTCGAAGCTTACCTTGCATAATGCTAAGAGATAGAAATGACTGATTTTTACTGAAGAATGACAGACGAGTCGTGACGTCGAAGAACATGATTAAAAGTTGAGATAATTTCTTTCAAGTTGAATTTTAATGGTTAGAGGATTCTTTTACATCCAGGCGAGAGTGCTAATTGATCCACGTCTTGGCAAATCCTTTATTCTTATTCTTATATACAGGATTATAACTTCTCACTTTCTCGCATGTTACATGAAGTTATCTCGGGGAATCCTGTCATCAAAACAATAATGAGTGGGGTTCTCGTTTTGAAATGTGGACCCATTGGACTTAATTAGTGTGGGTAGTGAACATCTAAGTAAACTTATTGCTGCTTGTTAGAGATTTGGGAAAACATACACTGGTATTGGAAAGAGAATAGATTCATTATTGCGTCTCAGTCGTGGCAAGAGAGACTGAGCATGTTGTAAAGAGAGTGATGTAGCAGTTGTACTCCTTTCTGATAGACAAGACATTGTGTCGGTTACTAACAGTTGTGTAGATCCAGGGGGTTTGAATAGTAAATTGATTCTCATGGAGACATACTTTGGCTTTCCTTTAATCTTCCTTCTATTGTTTATCTGCTCTTCTCTTTCTCATTCTCCCGCATGACCGCAAGCAAGGTACTCAGCCATCTCGGCCTCTCACTGTCATACTACCTTTCTCATTGGTAGCAGTCAGCAATGGTTTTCCCATAGCTAATGTGCTCTCGCGGTGTGCATTAGGGCAGAACTCCGTGTAAAAGAACAAGATGTCTCTTCATCCAGTAGACTTTGTGGGTTTTTTTGAGGAAGAATGCGGGCGGCGAATGAGTTCTAAAAAGTTATCTTCACTCTAGTTTTATGCATTCGTGATAGAGATGCGTGGCCTTATCCTAACAAGTTTGAATATTCGAGATAGATCAGAATTTCATGCTGCTTGGAAAAGGCTAAACTTGATGGTAGTATTGTTAGTATGCAGAGACATGCATCAAGCACGATCGGCTTTCGAGGCATTACATGTAATTTCCATTTAGAACCTTCCAGATGCATGATGGGTACAGACAAACACAAACACACTGTAAATATCTTGGTTCGCACATTTCCAAAATTCTACATTATTTCTATTTACTTGGAGGACGTAATATCAATGGCGCGACCTGAGCTGCGGTACCAATGAAGGAGTCACGCCACAATGACCAACAATAAACACACCAGAATGAAATCCTAGTCGCTTTATGCACTAGGTTTTTCTTCCATTTCCAATCCACGTCGCAACTCTTCCACCTCCACTGTTGACGATCGAAAGCATACATAGTGAGGCTTTCCGGCGAATGAGGTATGCCGATGGACAGACTCTTACAAAAATACTCAGCTGTATACTGGAGGTCTCCGGGACGTTTCTCAAGAAAATAATCCTATTTCTCCTTCCAGTGCTTGCAGATGGAGCCTTATGATGAGAATTTTTTTGGAAAATCCCTCTCTTCTTTAAAACTGGGAAATGTTGGGAAAAGGAAGGATTCCAGGTCAAATTTCATCACTACAAGGGTGTCGTCATGGTTTGATTTGTGTAAGTGAAGTGTTGAATTCGCTTTGGATTTTGGATGTTCTGTGGGGCTGTCGGACCCCTCTTATTCCTCCTTTCTTCCTCTTTCCCCCGTCACGTTCAGCCAAACCGCACTGAGTCATATACGAATGCATCCATGAAAAAATCTGTTGCTCAGTGAGAGGCAAATTTCTCTGGGATTTTTGATGGCACGATGATTTTGATGATAAAAGTTCCGTTCTGAAATCTGGCAGTTAGGACAGAATCAATCGCACTTTTATCAACTTATATTTGCCTTCCTTTCCAGGAAGGAAAATTACAAAGGAGAAGGGCGAAAATGAGCCTGAGGACTATATACTATACTACTCTGTATTCCGGAATTCACAGAATAGAGGATGTGTGAGTTTTCTTTGAGGATGTGAATATGATGAGGTATTCAGGATTTAAAGTTGAAGCCTTGGAGGAATTTCGTGAGTAGTATACATGCCACCATCATTATATGGATACATTGATTGAGCGGAGAAGGGCTCTCTCAAGGTGAACCCTCGTTCTGGTGGTGATGCCATTTTTGCCCCAGGGAATTCCAAGGGTTCACCGTGGGATGCACTATCGCGAATTTCAAGATGGATGACTTCATACAAGTCCAGGAACAAAGGCGGCCAAGTAAACCAATATCATTAGTCTTTACCGTTGGCGTATAAGAATTGCCTGCATGTTTGAAAGAAGACGGAGGGTCTGAATGTGCATCCTTGATATTCTCGCATGTATTCGCAAAGAAATGGACGAACGTAACTGCATATATGAGGTATACCTAGCCTCTCATTCTCATACTCTTCCGCCTTGCTCAATAGGAAAGCAAGAAACGTGGAGGAGCAGGAGAGCATTCATGGGGTTTCAATCAAGGAAATTGTGAGCTTCATAGTGCAGAAAATAGAGACGAGCATGCAAGAAGAGAAAGAAGTCACCACCAATTTTCTTCTCGCATCTCTTGTTGTACACAAGCTACCAAAGAATTTGTCTTTATTACATGTTAAGGAATGTGTGCTCGCTTAGTCCTTCAACTCTCACTTCATTGACAACAATGCTATTCTGTTGTGTACGGAGCTTCATTGAACCTTCTCACGTCTCACTCAGTATTGATCTTGTGAGTAAATTATTATTATCGCCGCACCCGCCAACATCAATGAAAGTGCTACCAGGCGTCTATATTCTATTGCCCATCCATTGCCATCGTTCTAATTTTACTCTTTTGATTATCCGTAGTGATTTATAGTTTACTCCATCATCCGATAATTATTTCAACAGAAAATCGTTCTGATGAAGTCATTTCCTCGCCGTCAACTTCCTTAAAAACGAAACGACAACGAAATAATTTGCTGTTGTCATGCCTATAAATATAAACCATGGAACAAATGAAAATGAAATTAAGAGCTATCGAAATTCATGATCTTGAGGTATAAACTCGAATGATAGACGAATTACGGAGTAAACTATTAAAAAGGAAAGTATACACACCCATACGTCTTACGCTCTCCCATGAATTAGTACGCAAGAACTTGAAACTACTTCACACTTTCAGTAGTTCAGGGTATCATTTCAGATTGAAATCAAGTCGCCTTAAGGCTCGCTTTGGTTCGTGCGAAGTGCGTTGAATTCTTGAAAAGAAATTATTTGAGTAATAAAACACGGCGCTAACTATAGCGACGACTATTTTGTATCAGGAGAAAAAACTTGGCATTCAAATGGCTCTATCAAAGGCTTAACATTTTACAAGTCTTTCAATAACATTCAAGAATGCCTTGCGTCAAGAATGGGAGTTTGAGTGTATCATAAAACTCACTTCCGTAACCTGTCATAACTTCAAGCTCCATTACCTACATCCTTCAATTTGGCTCAGTCAGCGCTTTCGCGCTCAATTTCACGCTCATTTCTCCAACTTTCCTGACATCATCTGATCATTGTTTTTGACAAAACTTTAATGATAACTTCTCAGTCCGAAATTAGGGTTTCCTTGTATGTAAGCATTAAATAAAGGTCACCTTCAAACCACGTAGGTGAGCTGCAATCAAGGTAAATACAGTTAGTGCCATAGATTTGGGCTAAATAAAATGTTATTACGTCGGACAATAAACTTGTGCATTAACTTGATATTCTGAGGATAAAGAAGGATAATACTTTACTAAGAGCACATCCGACATATGGCCACAGTATAGATTAGTGTGCAAGGAATGGCACAAAGAATATTTTTGGAAAAACAAAGTCGTTCGCAGGCTTCCCCATGAGAAATTAATTATTTTGTGGTAGACGATAAAATGGATATCTTATGAGAAGAGATTAGGAAGGACGAGCTTAGGTTTTACTTCGCCCTCCGTTGTGCTTTGCATGCAGGAATTGTTGGAGCCGTGTTGCTCTCTAAGCTCCACCATACCAGCCTGCAGGGATTAAAAACTCACGAAGTCGTGCATGGGAAACTTGCGTCAACGCTCGGATTTTTCAGAGAAAATATTAATTCTCATCAGCTAAACATTCTGGAGAGGGAAATTGGGAACAAGTTGGGAGGGTAGACAGCTTACGCAGTAATTAGGTGGGTTAAGGGGTACAGATTCTCGTGCCCCGGCACATTGAATTGAAAAGTGGCTGCAGGAATCCACTAATGGGAAGAATGCCATTTTGAAAGTTACAGTAAACTGTTGCGTGCGAGCAACGATAGGGTCTCCACGGTACAACGGTGAATATGGAAAATTAAAACTACCAAATTAGCTTCTATTATCACGTCAGCCATTGGATGGGTGTACAGAGAGAGAGCTGAAATAGTTTCCTCTGTAAGGTTGCAAACCGCAACGCATATGAGTTTCAATATAATCGAGAAATTACATTTGTAAGCGTATCCAAATGCCTCTTGCTTCCAGCTATGAGAGGCTAGCAACTTATTTGCGGGTAACTAGAAGAATTTTTGGCATTTACTGCCTTGTTTCTCAATCCCCTCGAGAGCAGCTTAACCTTAGTAACTGTACGTAATATCTGCATCCTCAAGAGAGGATCTGTAGAGAGTGAAAATCGAATCAATGATTTTCCCTTCAGCCCTTTGGCCAAAATTTATGAATAATGTAAACATATGTGAAATCACCATTTACTATCATGTCAATATCTGAGAGACTTAAAGCTGGTTGAATCCACATTTGCTAAAAGTTAAAGCCGAAAACCAACGCTTGATCTGCTATAGCTTAACAATCAATGGCTTGAAGCTATTCCGAACAGAATCGTCATAAAGGCACAGAGATATATTCAATATTCTGGAGGCTTTACATCACAAAAGAACACTGTATCATTTTGTCGGTGCTTGGCACTTAAAATGAACTTGGAAAAGCCTCCGGCCATCACCATC
The DNA here is from genome assembly GCA_034698825.1 of Deuterosminthurus bicinctus. Taxonomy (NCBI): domain Eukaryota; kingdom Metazoa; phylum Arthropoda; class Collembola; order Symphypleona; family Bourletiellidae; genus Deuterosminthurus; species Deuterosminthurus bicinctus. Next base: position 141,710 of record JAQIWI010000009.1, read on the forward strand.
ATTGTTCTTTTGTTCATTGCTGTCCTTCAACCCTGCTCCAGTTCCCTTTGACCGTAAGGCTAAAAGAACTTTTGCAAGTATTAGTCCTTTTGCTACACAGTAATCTAAGTATTTCCAAAAGGGAAAGCACGTTTTTCTGGGCCAAGTATCCTCGTAGTTGTGAAACGGATGACTCCAACCAAGAAGATGAGTATGATGATGATGCAGAATCAAAGAATTTTGCTCTTTTCTCCTTTCATCATCATTCAACATGGTGCAGAGTTACCAGCGGGAATACTCGTTCTTCCGTCTCCATTCGACGTCATTCAAGCTTTTCTACTGGAGAAAGCATTCAAGCCTTTCACTTTTTCATACGTTTCTCGCCTCACATAACCAATGTATACGGACAACCAAAATCGTACGGGTGCGCTCGAAGATCATACGTAAAAAGTAGATATGTGTGCAGCGAAAGTTAGATGTACACAATAGGGAACCGACTGAGATCCATTGGTGTGCATGATTGCACACATAACAACCTCTAGGAAGCATTCCTTGTGAGCAATTGAAGAGAGCATCTCTACTAGAAGTACACTGGTCATGTTCCGCACCACCAGACTTCTAGTATCATGAAGAAAAAGCAATGTTAATTGCTTTCTTGGTTCTAGTCTGGAATCAGGACATATTAATGAACTTGGACAGAGGCTTCTTCAGATTGGCCTGTTTCATTCCTTTCATTTTCGTCAATGAATCTCACCACAACTTTACTCATACTTAGAGAGAAAATCTATTCGTTGAGTGAGGCAGGGTAGCAACAGAAACATTTAGTCGCCACAAAGAATATAAGTAATTGGCTTCTCATCCGTTCCGAACTCTATGCATGCAGAAATAGAGTGAAATTCGTACTTATTTCCTTCATGTAATGTTTCTACAGGCAATGGTAACGCCTAAGTACAAACACTCAATCAAGTAGAGGAATATTTCCACGTCGTGTGAAGTACGCGTTAGAATTGAAAGGAAATCCCTCACGTACTAGAGGATAATGAAGTGGATTGCAATGCAAACTTTGACCGTTTACTCACGGATGTTACTGTCCCACAGGTGCAACCGCAGAAACCACATCGCGATATTAATCAAATTCAATGTGCATGTGAGTGTAACGGTAGTGATGATTGGATTAATATTCTCTTGCATGATTAAAATTACTCCGTAAAAAGGCAGGACCAACAATGAAATCGTTGTTGCTGCTATCTCGCTTCAGGGCCAAAATTCCTAAAAATGTGTGGATTCGAGAGTGACGTCTAATAAATATGTTCAAAAGCTGTCTTTATTGCAGGATACTCAGTCACAGCAGATATTGAAGAGGTGTCTAAGACTTGAACCCATGAGAACGCCTGTGGTTTATACATTCTATACGCTCAAGCAGAGATGCTATGGCATGCGATACTAGCAAACACATGGCGCAGATAAAAGAAGCCAACAACTAAAATGTATTTACTGGAAATGCAATCCGGGGATTTTCAGCAAAGTTGAGAGAAAGTTATCCGTGTTTGCTTTCCCTCAAAAGGGAATCAAATAGAGTAGAAAGGGCATTAGATGCGCTCCAGACGAATTTCCCGATTCATTTATGCCTCCCTCCCCCCTCTCTCTCTCTCTGTATTTGCAAGAAGCTCAATTATGGTCACGCTGGATGAAGAAGCGAGGTAAACAAGTAACTATCTGTCTTTCGACCTAAAATCCCTTCAGCATTTCTATTTTCTGACCGCTTAGTATCAAAACATGAAATTATGACCAGGGAAAGTTCTTCAAACTGTGAGCACAAATCCATTTTATTTAATTAACTTTATGTTAGAATAATAAGAAAGCTGATTGAGTTTGATTGCTCATGAGAGCATAAAAGAAAGAAACCTATGTGTGCCACATCTACGACGTTCGCTACGTAGCATAGCAGGTTTTTTCTCGCTGCCTTCACTGCTTTCTTTACTGCGACTTTCTCGATTTCTCCAGTAGAGACGAGAACTTAGTCAGAGACTGGAACCAATGAAAGTTTCCGTCATAACGTAGTTTTTTGGCATTACAGATGTCCTAAGCGTGATGACTGATTGATTTTCACGACATTGCAATTAAAAATCTGCAATGTGAACCCTTATTGGTTACGTAATGATGAGCGCATTTTTTGAAATCATGGTAATCACCTTTATGTATGAAAGAGGAAGTAGAAAATTTTTGAGAGTGATGTGATGAGTGTATGCGGATTGTGAGATCACTTCTCTCGCTGTACAGCAGGTGTTCCACATAATTTTCCCGAAGGAGAGTGATGCACTTAGGAATCAGCATGTGAACACATCAAATACAATCTCGTACCACTTGAATGTACATCTAAGCGGAAGTGAATGAAGGGAAAAGTTACGTATTGTTCCCATATCGTAGTCACATAAGTCCACGGACTATTTGACTTGGCGTATATCACTAAAGTGTGGCTAATACTACAGAGAGCTGAGTCCCTTGTTGAACCAGAAGAGTCATCCATCATTCTCTGCGTGGCTTAGGTTCGTAGAGGTAAACACACAACAGTTTTTGGTGAAACCATAAAAGTTGAATAGGTTATGCCAAAGTTTTGCTCAGAATTTATCGAGCCCTCTACTAGTGCCTTAGCAGTGGGATTTAGCTGTATGTAGCGCAAGCAAGAGAGTTGTGGTAAGATTGGTCCGTCTCTGGTCCTCTCATTTCGTCCTCGTTCCTAGTTTTCAATTTTCTCATCCATTCATGCAAGGGATAGTGTTAGTATAGTGTGATCTGCTGGCGATAGGCAAGCGAGATTCGACCTTCCTCACACTGTTCTGCTTCTCTCAGTGCCACGTTATATGGATATGGATGGATGAACATGGAGCCATCAAAAGTAATCAAGTTGTTGAATGTCATATGTATGTACAAACTCGCCTACTTTCCTTCGGTATATTCTCACATACTAGCTCAGTTTCTCACCCTGCGTCATGTTCCACTGGATAAATTACCTTATTATGTGGCCAAGCTGACAGTTGTAGGGATCACTTCGTGTGTTTAAGCATGATGGAACTAACAGGCATATATACGAGAGGGAGTATCACTAGACATTTCCTACCTTTCGTTCTCTCGACGGGTTTATTATTCTTCCATACATGCCATAACTCTGGCATTCCACCCGGCTCAAAACTACGTGGATCTTATGTATTGTATAAATTATCATCAAAGTTTCATTTAACTGCTTTAATTGAGTCCTTGGGAGTTTTGAAGCGAGCAATCTTGGTCGTGCTTTCTCATCATCCACGTCGTTGTCGTTGTCGTAGTCGGCGTCGTCCTTGTCTTCCTCCTACGAATGCTGAGTCATGCATTTTGACTAATATGAAGGCCTCTGTCGTTCTAATTATTTTACGTGCCATCGTGATTGCGTCAAAAGATACCATACATGAAAGCAATGCAATGTGTGTCGGGAGAGGATCAAAGAGTTGATGAAGATGATGTCTTCATTTAAGGATTCCAGGTATGGATAGTTGACTCCCCGTGATTAGTCTTGTAGAGATACGATAGCTGACGTTGACAGCATTTTCAATTACAAATGGATGCGTTTGAACCAGCCGTGTGCTCTTGTAATGTCATCTCATTAGGATAGAAATCCATGTGCTAATATTACTAGCCAGAGTTAAAGAGGTGGAAGAAATGAGTGGACTTTGAAGTCGGTTCGGGTCGTTGCTCGCTCTCCAAAAGCCATTTGCCTGCTTGGCTCCGGATAAATTTTCAGAAGGACCCGGGTTTCTCAATCTTCACATGTGACATGTGTTACTAATCTGACAAGAGAGTGGCAGAACCATGGGGAACTCTGCTACGTCTCTGTCAATAAGTTTTACACTGTCCCGCCGTAATCTAACTTTGAACTTACGTATGCTTCATGCTTCTCCCTCCAACTTTCTCCAGCAAACTCCCAATGGAATTTGAATGTAATCTAATCACTTTTTCATTCCCTTCTTTAAAGCAACGACAAAAAAGCTTTATTTAAATTGATAGAAAGGTAATCGATGAGTTTTTCATGTGCAATGCCTCACCAATATTGTAGTGCTACTAAAAAATGTAGAGGTGAGAACTGAGTGGAGTGTACTTCAGGGTACTATGTTCGTTGAAGTAGTGGAAATTTTCGCCAAAGTTCTTAGCGTGTATTGAGAAGCATCAACAGAGATCTACCCGGGACTCTTTAGTATAAGATCCTCTTGGGACGTCAAGCCACGACCAGAAAACAATTTATCTCAGGTAGATTTTTCAGCGTTCTGTATAACAGGCAAAATCCACTTCCAGCCATGGTAGAAAATGTAGGTTGAAGAGGCTGCTGAAGGGGTGTTACGGCTTCGATCACAATTCATATAATTCGACAAACCTCGCGCTTTAAATTCCACGGGCGTTAGTTTTCTGACACTGAGCAGTTTGTTCAATGAATTCCTGTCGTCTTAGTCGTACGCATGAAGTTACTTACTACGAAGCAAATATACGAAAGATAACTAAAACAAATATGACCACTCATTTCTCATTAAATTGTCCCCACCATCCCTGTCTTACGACCAGGAAGAGGATTCGCTAAAGCCCATACCTATATAGAAACAAGTGACATCAATCGGTAGACGGCACTCCATACGTAAGTACTCGAACCAATCGGAATAACATGGTAATATCAATACATGCACTGCAGAAAATGTTTGTGAGAACAGGAAGGAATCTTTATTGATTATTTTTTAATAATTTGCGGCAATTTCAATCCTCTGATGAAGTACGTTGGTGCGGAAGATCTCCAATCATAATACGTGTCTGATCAACTAACAATGCAAGCATTTCAGCGGTAACACCTGCTGAATCTCAATGAATGCTGGTGGAATCTTAGTACACACCTAGCACGTATTACGTGTAAGGCCGTTCGGCTGTGCGGGCCTTAGGAGATGTACAAAAAAAATTTAAAAAACTGTTTTGAGATCCAAAACGCCCATTTTCGTATGGGATTTAACATGGGTTTTTTGACTGGTTTGCCACAGGGGGGACCCTTTGCTGATTTTCATTTTCGAAGTCATGTTCTAACAAACTTGCAAAGGGTTCTGTGATAAGTTAAAAATCCCATGTTAAATCCCATAAGAAAATGGCCATTTTGGATTTCAAAATTGTTCAATTTTTCGATATTTCAAATGAGCCGCACAGCCGACTGGCTTCACACGTAACACATACTAGATATGTACTATATATTCCGCCAGCAATCATTGAAATCCCCGTGTTATCCCCGAAATAGGAGCATGTAAGTTCTCTCCAACGTCAAAACTATACTTTTGTGCTGCTTCTTTCTCCTCTGAAAGAAAGAGCTCGAAAATAAAGCTACACTAGAAACATTTTTGTTTCCTTTTTCACAAATTAATACCATTAGTTTAATATTTATTAAATATTAATTAAATTAAGTGCCTACGTGTGCAGTATATAACTATATGTAATATATTAATCTGTTGCAAAACATCTACTAATTATTCAATATAGCACCTGGTCCGTGAACATCTACACGTCTTGATAATACAATATAATATTTTCTCACACGAAAATTATGACAGTACAAAGGATTACGCATTCACTGTTTTGAATCCACGTGCATCTGGAGCTATTCATTTATAGGGGATAGGTATTTTTACAAACTAAATGGGATGAGGTTATGATAAATTTTTGCAAAGTATATAGATGTTGAATACATAGACATATACACGAATGCGTGTGCATTTATGTACTCTGCATCATGCATACAGCTTGGCCGATTGTGTGTAAACAATGATGTAGAGTTTAGCAGAAATAATACATTTTGAAAATTTCTGTGCTGTTTTCGCCGCCCTTCCACGTTCGCTCCATTTGTAGAAGATGAAAGAGATTTAAAATTCCTCCGATACGGGATTTATTCGTCCACTGGGACTTCCATGGGGTAGGAAGGCTAATAGCTGGTGCTTTTAAGTAAAACTAGTTTTGGTTACACTCAAATCCACGAAAATACATGTCTGTCTCCCTGTCTGTGCGGCAAGTAAGTTTGAAACCTTTTCATTTACATGCATAGAGATGAGTGTATGAGAACAAAACCTTCCCTGTGGCTCCACAAAGTTGAGACTTTGTCCGTGTACGCATTGATCATCTGAAGCCATTAATAAGTGGTTGCAGTAGTTGTTTGCAAAAGACATAGAAGTCGACATTCCTTTGAGCTGGGCTGGTTGCAAATTAAAGAGGATGGTTCACTGGGAGGTAATTCACTGGGGTAAAACTGTGAGAGAGTGAAAGAACTGAGCGTGGGAGAGATAGATGGGACGAAATTACTATTTCTCAGCTGTTCCATTTTGTCATCCCTCATATTTCTCCGTGTATGTGTGTACATTCGTGGGTGATTTTACCATAATTATCAGCCCCATGCATAACATACTTTAAATGTATACAGGAGAGGATATTTCATTAGATGCATTTAGCTATTTGCGTTGTTGTCTCTCATTTCCAACATATATACGTCATTATTTATAAAATGTGTACCCACTCCCAGCAGAATTACACGCGCATGATGTTCCATATGAGCAATGGGAGCAATAAATAATTGAAATGAAAGTTAGTGTAGCCTTTACAACAGACATTTTGATTTCCCCACTAGATTATTAAGCGTGAAATGGTTTCGCTTATGCTTTCGCTAATATTTAGTGACAGTAAACTATTTAGAGCAGCGTGTACCGTACTTGCACTCGTATATTTCTCTCTCTGTAACCACAGTCTGTGCTCGCACAAAGGGACTTGGCCACACCTTCACATAAAATTAATGTAAACAACTCATAGAATTTCCCTCCCTCCGATGCTACTGAAACATTTAACACAGTCAAGCAGTGGGCTTTAAATGTACGTGCGCGTAGTCTGTATTAAATTTGGCAGTAAAATGAAAGGAATATCCAGAATAGGCTTTCTCTATCCCTCTTGTAGCCGTAATTTACATAGCTTCACCCATCTTCGAGTAATTTGATCCCCACTATGTACAACCCTATTTCGCGCTCCATTAAATCTTTCATTACCCTCTCACATACAATTGTACCAATACTTGAGAGTTCTAGCCTAGCAAACACGCGAAAGATCTAACATATGGACCGAACAAATTGGGCGGCTTAGAGCGTTCACGCTTGAGGAAATGAGAGGGAAGCACTAATTATGAACATTTCCTCGATCCCTGCTGATCATAATAAAACTACCAAGAAGACTCAAAAGTACGAAAACGTATTTATACAAGTATAAGATAACATTTTGGGTAGAAAATTATGAACTTCCGCGATGTCGGAGGAAGCGTACTGATAGGAGAGTTGATTGCCTCGGCGGTTTTCCACTTTAATTTCGTACCTGTTGCATTCTTATCTTCTCTCCCAGTAACAAATTATATGTCAAGTAGAGGTAATGCAATCTGATGCGATGCATTGGATCCCTCCCTTGCTTGACCAATCAATGCTGCATTGATTTTTCTCTATCGACGAAAGCCAGCTTCCGTATCAGCAATCAAGTCGATTTTTAAACTCCAACTTCAGTTTGCCTTAGCTCCTTCCTCTAGTTTTGTAGCCATACCCTGTAATTTATTTTGTGTCAATACAAGTTTTATCTTGTTTATCAGTTCCATGGAGTCATAACCTTCACGAGTACAAAGCGTAACAGGGATCTTTGAGGTAAACGTATAACCGTAGGTTCCGTATGAACGAACCCATTCTAACCTTTGAGACTCAAAGTGGTCTTTCCGACGACAGAAATCAGCGATGAAATATTTATTCAACAATGTTTACTCAGCCTGGTAGGATGAAGTAGACTGAATTTGCTATAGCACAAACGTTCTCGCCATCTCATTACCTTTTACTTTGTAAGCACACACAAGGATGCTTAAGAAACGTAGGACGGTGATGGCCGCTTTTCTTCACGGCGAACGCTGATAGGCAGAAAAGACCTTTGATGGGAGCCGTACATTTCAGCAAGCTATTTACATAAATTAAAAATGATTTAATAGACTCTTGAAAGTGAAAGAGAGCCGGCAATATGTGCGTGATCATGAGCCTGGTAAAATGAGGTTCTACTTTTATACACAGATTTCCCGTTGACTTTTCTCACTCACCTTTAAGCAACCTACTTTTCTCATATTTGGCCAGTAAGAGATTTGAGTAAAATATTAAAAAAGAAACTTATTTAATCTTCCTCTCCACATCAGTCCACAAAATGAGAAGAAGCAAAATGGCTGGTGAAATTATGGTATCAAACTTTTACTATGATTCATAAATTTTTCTCTTGCTCCAAAGCAAGAAAATAAAGTGCGTGCGCACTAAATTTTGCTCCGGATTACTTACAGTTTAAAGACGGATAAAAATCCGAAGGAGTATTTTCATAATAAACCAGGAGGGAAAGTACCCTGTGCCTCTCATGCGTGTGTGCTTTAGCTCAAGTGGAAATCTTTGTATGTTTGGAAAGCGAGGAGAGAGAAGATACTTTGGTGCCTACATTAGGTCTTGCTTCTTGCAGCAAGTGAGAAAGTTTGCTATTGTGAAGGAATACACGAGAAAGCTCCACCTTCCTTAAAATGTTTGAGAGAGAATTAAGGGTGAAAGGCGGGCGCGTCTCCATTGAAGGAATCTTCTCTTCTAGCTGTATGGAGCAGAATAATGAGTTCTCTTACTTCATGCTTTCTGTTTGCTAAGCTTCATGTTACACTTGGAGGACTAGACGACGGGAAGAGGAAAGTTATAATAGCTGCCGCGTGCCGGTCGGAAGCATTTTGGGAAATTTGCCAGGCTCTTTGTCATTTTTCTGCAAAAGCTCACAGCATGACCATGCAAAAATATCCTCACACTTTCCGAAAGCGCACGAAGTCACAATTTATGCACACAGACTAACTTGAGCTCTCTTGAAAATAGTCCAGCATATCTGATCGATTTGTCACTCCTTCATATTAAATTTTAAACACTGAAACGCTGGAGTTATTATAGAGAAAAAAGCATGGTAAAGAATGTTGGAAATACACGTACGGATTTAATGCACTTTGAAGTTTTTTGAGAAGGTGGGGACTGTGAGAATTACTCAAGGGTTCCCCAGTGTCCACTGAACTTCGAGACCGTAAGATAGTAACGGTTGATGCCACACTTTCATCGAGGCCGGGAGAGAGGGAAGGCAACTGACTGCCACACCATGGTCAAAGCTCGCAAACAATTTCATCATGACATTATAGTCGTAGACACTAACGTGATATAACTGGACAATGAAAGTGGCCATTACTTGGCATGAGCATGGCTGTGCTGGTTATTCCCCTCCTATTCATCATCATACTATCTCATTTCATGTTCTCTACTTTATTTAAACGGCCTCTCTCCACCATGCTACATACCTTCGATGTAATGCCATAATAATTATTATTATTCTAAACTTTTTATGTACCCTTCTAGATGGGTTACTCAGAGCTGTTCCTCCTCCTCCGTTACTGATATTTCCCGACTTTCTCATATAGTTATGCTCCTCTGAGATGGGACGTAAAACTTCCAAACACACGCACACGCACAGAACGCGTTCGACAAGCTATTACAAATGGCTGCCTCATGATAAAGTGAGCCTTAGAGGCTACACTGGGAAAAGAGAGACGCGGCGGGTGTAGCAACGTGACAAACGCTTAGTTTGCTCATGGCTTGAATCCAAGTCATAAGGTTTCTGCTTGAGTACACTTGATTGGATTCGCAATTGGTTTTACAGGTAGTCGTGTGCCCAACTAGATCCTAAGATCCCCTCGGTTGCTCATACACTTCCGCTCACAACATCATCACTACCTTGATTACATACACACATAAGCCATCATCTCATTGCCAACTTTTTCCCTCCACGTTTCATTCTTCATCATCACCATGATCGTCATCAGTGTAATGGATGGACTACAGCGTTTTCGCATAAAAAGGTATTCACACAACTTCCATCATAATAGAATAAGTAAATGCATGTGCATGTGTCTTCACAATGTATATAGAGAGGCTTGAAAGCCATTAGAACCAGGACATATATAGTATTTTTGCAATGATTAATGTCATGCTGAGGAATACGAGAGTTGGCTCTGCTGACAAGCTAAGCGACCAGCCTAGTCTGCAGTGATACTGCTGGAGAGGGCATAAATAATCGCCCCAACTCATCTCTGATTCATAGTAGTACACAGCTTGGAGGGAATTACCACAATGTTCTCTGCATTTCTCGTCGTACAGGCTAGATTCTCAAGTTATTACTTGAAAACTCCGGAGGGAGAGAAGGAACAAGAGAGGAGATTTTCTTGGAGGTTTCTCTTTGTTCCATGACTTGAGATGAATGCACAGTACCATCTTGCTTTCTTTTCATCTCACCCAGAACCACCACGCTGTTGCTCTCTTCCAGCTCCTTTTCATTCGCCGTTCTTATGCCACGAAGACAGGTTTGGAGAAGAATTTTTACAATTACATTCCTTCTGTCTCTCAACCGCGCTAATTATTTCATCCTCATTGATAATTACCTCCGAGTTAGGAATCCTGTAATGAGACGATGAGCACGCAGAACTCAGAAGACGCTGCTTCGCACATGTAAGAACTTAGGCTCTTATCTCTCAATTACCTAACATGACATCAGTGTGGATACAAAGATTTACTGTGTTACTCTTTAAGAATAGCTGCCACGGTGGGCTTCAACACATCGCTCCTTCTATGTCGACACATTCGTTTGCAGAGGGATAGAGGACCTTGGTCGATAGGATGCAAACGGATTTGCTGCGTAATGTTTTCCTACGGATGTGATGGGACCCAGTTGGAGGTGAAGTGAAATGTAGGTTAATGGAGAGATGGCGAAGAGCTTTAGACGGATAAACTGCTCGGGGTATTTTTCAGGTCTACTCTCTTGTGGTAAATCTCTAGCAGATAGAGTAGATCTGATGGCTCCACATAATGCCAGCGTGTGTGAAGTCAGCTGATGAGGATGGCTCACTCAAGTGGTCCCAGGCTCTCTTTGGAGACAGCGACATAAATGTACGTCTGCTAGGACGCACGCTATCTGCCAGAGTCCTTCTACGATACTACAGCACAGCGTCTCAAGCACACACAAAGAAATCACATTCTAACTGTTCACCGAGATTACGAGAACATACACACACATACGTGTACGATGGAATGTAGTGGGAATGATCTGCCACTAATTGAAGTAGTTAGATTCCCGCTATCTAAAAAAAACTTTTTCAATCACATTTCTTCAGACACTCACACTCTCTCTTTCTCCCCCTCGTCTTCGTCGTACATCTCTGTTGTTTGCCCTCACACTACTACAGTCCGCTCTTTTTTCCCTTTCTTTCTGTCTGCCTCAACATCATTAAAGGAGATAAACGTAGAAGAGCTTTTAAATCACATCTCTCCTTGTTTTTTCGCGAGCTTCTCCGTATAAAGACAGCGCTTTCCTTGGTGGTGGAAATAGTAGGAAATGTCATCCTTGGTGGCTTGTACTAGCAAAATGTTGCGAGCTGAAGGAGGCACAGAACGTTCGTTTTCTGTTGACTTGCCCCTCACTCAGTCTTCATTCGGAATAGTCTTGCTATTGCCTCACAATTTTCTACACTAGCAAAATCCTATGTCTTCATTTACATCGCTGGAGGGGGTCCTCCGCTCATCGAAAGTCGTAGCGGTGCTTCACATCTCATCCTGGAGGTGCTGTTGTTTGAGGGACAGGCTGGATAATTACGTTCTAGGGAGAATGACGACATGGTCGACGACGAGGTAGCAGTGTGAAAATTATTGGGCCTGGGCTTGTAAATGGAAAGAGAATGATTTTCTCAAATGTGGGTGACAGAGATTGGGTCCAGGTGTAGTTTGAAAAGGGCTACACAGTTTCAGCATCTTGTCTGTGGATGAAATGTGCTGATTCCTTCCGCGATGCTTGCTGTGCCTCCCCACTGAAAATGAAATTAACAGTTCGTAAACAAATCGTATTCATTTAGTCATGAGGCTCAAATTGAATGGCAAGGTCAAATAGAGGAGGGCAGGAAGTAGAATGAGATATGATGAGAGCTTGAACTCGATAGCCGTTTTAGCATTTGGTGTCATACGAATTCGAGTATAAGCTGTTCTGGTATGTATTTTCGTCCAAAACAGCAAGTGCAAGTTTTAGTTTTACGCCACCGAACAGAGGTTTTTCTTTTTACTCGCCGGAAATCTAATTTCAAATGCCATCATGAGAATAATTATTATTTCCGTTTCTCAACCACAGTCGCCGTTTCCCTTCCTGTTCATCTTGTTCCTTTTGCTCCTATGTGAATTTGCTCACTGGTTCACAACCAACCAGTATGAAAGAAGTCAATGTGCACACAGTTGCCCACATATTATTTGACTATCACCATTTACGGTCTGCTTAGATCCTTTAATGAATTCGGTTGAAGACGTTACATGAAATGATTCCTCATACCAGTGGTAGTACCCACATACGAGATAATTTCTTCGACCACCCCCTCAAATGTCGAGAGAAATAAAGGGAATTTTCTCATGACGGCTGAGAAAATGAATGAATGGATGAATGGAGAGAAGTTTGGAATGAAAACTTAGAGCAAACAAATTGGCTACAGGCGCCCAAGGACGCTCACTTGTACATTTTATCTCATGCCATTTGTGATTTTCTGCAGAAAAAAGTATGAGGTACATAAAATACAGAAAAGCTACTCCGCCATAGTACTTTTGCATACAACGGTGCATTTTGTATCATCCGAGTCCCTTCTGGTATCCCTCCTTACGCACACCATCACGCAAAGCTAGAAACCTTAAGTTACGACGCAAATAATGTACCAAACACTGATAATATTTCAAAGTTTCGCCCATTTTTAAGTCTAAAACTACAGCTCAGAGACTCATGATTCCGACCATAGAATTTGAGAACTGAGTTTGTACGCTCCTCTTAAATTCGAACATCCTTTGTCGATTGCATGTGCTATTTCAGAACGATAAGTAGGAGTACAAACGACCTGAATCGTATTAATAATGATTGTGACAGGGCTTTGGCGGGATTTCCGCTTATAATAAGATCACAAGAAATATTTACTACGACCTCCCACTGTGAAGTACATAGCTGTCATCCATGTACCCAAGACGTAAATTTACTTGTAGGCAGTCATTTCTGACGGATTAAACATTGGAAGCCGTTGATTTTGATGATAAGGAAGGTCTGATGGTGGAAGAAGAAGTGTATTTCCTACAAATCGTGACATATGAGCCCGTCTATTAGGTTCTTTCCTCCATAACAGTCGATTGATCCATTGGAAAGTAACAAGGACAAGGATAAAGGAAGCGGGTGGATAAAAAACTGAAGCCTACATATGCTACAGTAGACATTACCACTACCCTATTAGCAAGATAGTTCATACTTCCAACTTTTCAGATAAATCCAGTGAAGAGGTAGAGCTGACTCAATTGAATGTGAATTACTAACGTGGCATTGTGGAAAATGAGGTTCAACTGAATTTCATTTTAGCATATGGGAGCACTTTGCCATCATGTAGAGGCCAAGAGAGTTTCCAACATGCTCATCATCATGGTGTGACTGAATGAAGTGTTAAACTGCGTGTATGAAAATGCCAGGAGGAAGCTTCTCTCGCAGCTGTACCGGGAGTGAAATACCAGTGGTATGAGGAGCGAGAGAAAGTGCAAGGAGCAAGCGTCAAGTATGTCCTACTCAAACAGTGGTAGTCGCAATGCTATGCAGTACTTCTAAAATACTTACTAGACCCGCTCGTCAGAGGAAAAATGGTAGAAAATTAAAAGGAACTAGCCAGGAAGCTGGCTCATAAATAATTAAACATTGACTTTCCTCCTCGAGAAAGAGGAAGAAGAATCTGTGGAAGGAATTTGAATCCTCCTCATCATCATCATTATACTTTTTTCCATATGGAACGCTCCTTTCATTGGTCTGGAGCACTCTACTTCCACTATCATCATCACCCTCACAATCACCATCCTCGTCAACAGTAGTTTTTCGTATCCCGCTATGTATAGCAATGAGTTTCTAATCCGCGTGAGAGTCGTGTTCCAGTCCCTTCCTCTTCAATGCTCATCCTGTGCAGGGAATCTCCTCCACTACTGCCTCATTTCACTCTCCTTTCTCTCCGTAGTCGTTCTCGTTAGAAAAAGTTGCTATTGCCACACACAATGGAGAAACGAGCATGAGATTAGTACCTAATGGGGTTGAAAAAAAGCCAGTGCCTTCTGGCAGACGAGTGGGATGTCGATGATCCATTTTCCACTCCTGTTGACCTCTGCCTGGAGCCGTTATGCCTCTTTGGTATTAATAAGAGGACGATGATTATGGCATAAAAAATTATGACCACCTGGAAAAAGAGAAAAAACAATAATCGAAAATTATTTACTAAGTCATAGAAAGTGTATGTGTGTTTCGTGTTGAAAGTAAAAGTCTTATGCCTGACATTCATCATTTAACCAGCGGACCACCATCAATTTCCAACTTTTCTTTATGTCTATCATAGATAAACTATTGCTTTACGAGGTTACAGTTGTTATGTTGTTACCTTGAGAGAATTAGCTTCTTCTTTCTAATATAGACACTCATAATTCGAGGATGGTGAGGGATTTATGAATACTAAAAAAGAGACTTGTAATGGATATTTTAATGTCCTCTTCAGATTGGTATTGGCTACAGTAAGACAGTATTGGCAGTTACTACAATCTCTATACGTACATTTGCTCTTAAAATCATGTCTTTCTTTCTTTTAGTCTCTCTCTCACTGGACTCGGCAGCTTTACGACTTGCATCTTTCTCTCTTCTAACTCCCTATCCTTACGACTGACTGGCATGTCAATAATAATAGTCCATCTTTTTTATGCTTATTTGCAGAGTTTGTCGGAGCCAGTGAATGTGGCTGCATCCAATTGCATTTGTGGGTACTGTTTTTAGTGAGCTGCGGTGGTATAGTTGAGAAAAATAATATATTGAGTGACTTGTATCGTCTTTCTGATCAGCTTGATGGGCATCGGTAGACACGTGATTTTTAAGCGGCTTTGCTGAATCGGTAGAATTTGCCAAGTGGTTGGATGTTGGATTGGCCAGAGGAGTACAGTAAGGAAGGAAGAGAAGGAAGAATAAGATGGAAATTCTTTGACAGAATGACTTAAGATTGAGTGTCATGCACACATAGTTCAAGGTTTATTAATTCTCTTTCCTTCTCATGTATCCTACATCCCCCTGGATTCATGCTTGACTTACGGAGTGGGAGAGCTGTCGCACTCACACAAGTGGCAGTCCTACTCCCCTTCAAACCAAACTTGCATGTATGCCGACTTTGCAAAAGATCTCACATGGATTCAATCAAGGCAGAAGTCTCTCTCTCCTTATCCTGCCATTATCTGTCTTTCCTGGTACTTTCTATCTCTCTCTTTACACATTATCGAAGTAGGAAAGTCAGCTGTGATGCGAGTTTCGTACGTTAAGTCCACCGCAGAGACGAGACATGGTAATTTCTCCAGGCTCAAAGTCAATCTTCTTGCTAGAGCATGTGGAAAATCATTTGAATAGTGCGTGATTCCCTAAAAGGGTACAGTAGACGGGAGAGGGAAAAAAGGATAATAATAATTCCCTCCGCTTCAGTTTAATGTACACCGAGAGAGAAGAAAGGGCACCCAAATCAGAGAAAGCTAGCAGATGATAAAAACTAGCTGTAGGAGTGCTTGCCAGACGGATTTTTGATCACATCCAAACTCATTATTTCCTTTTCCTACACGCGCTTTGTCATGCACCAGTCCCTCCTACTAAAGTTTGCATCTACAATAATGGTCATCTTCATCCCTTTGTGCACGCATCGCTGCTACTTTTCATCATCGCACACTCAGCAATCACAGCTAGGTCATTATAAGGAGATCAGGGGTCCTCAGAGTCAGGCGCCGGCTCTACTAATCCTATATGTGTTCATTTTTCCGCACACGTGAGAATGGTGACTGCTGTTATGCTGTACTCAAAATTCAAGTCTGCAATTATCAGTGCAATCATCAGCAGAAGTTAAGCAACCTCTGTAAAATGTACGCTTGCACAATCAGTAGTTCAGGAAAAAGAGTGTAAAGCACGGTAACTTGAGGGCTCCAAACTATCGGGTAATAGGCAGGATTATTTTTTCCACATCACTATTTTCCACAGTCTGAGTAGAGTACTGGAAAGAGAGATGTATTCTCTGTTGGGATCAATTTCTTCCAGCTTAAATTTGATCCATTAAATTCAACCAATGGGGGATGCTCTGCTGTGCATGTCCAAACTATGTGTTTACATGATATTTAGGGTCTGTATCTATACAGTAGAAAGTGCTGAGTTGGCACTAAATTTTTTCGCTCCATTTCGTCTTTGCATTTCATGCTACTTGTTAAAGGGAAAAGTAACAAGGACAATGCAATAGTGAGTCAAAACTTGAATGTTACTTTATACGAAAGAGAAGGATGAAGTTAGGTGGCTGAAAAGAAAAAGAACACGAAAGGAGAGAATACTTCTTGCATGGACGCGGAGGGAAGTTTGTCGACAGACAACGGGCAGCGGATAGAGAATTTAGTACTGGAAAGTAAAAATATGAAATGGCGTCTTCTATTAGGCAGTACGCATCCTTCCGCTTTTTCAATAGCTCCTCCTCTGCTGCTTTTGTCTGCACTTCCCGTGATTGGGGACTAATATTCACGGTACTGTTACTTTAAGCAATGCATAAAGTAACACTGCAGTACAGTAGCGAGTGCAAAACATAAGAACGGAAATTTTGCTGAGTAATATTCAGTACTAAGCTGCCGCCTCCCTATCTACGTTTCTATGTTTAGTGTGTGTGTGTTTGCACGAGCTAAGCCTCTTCAATCACGGTGCAAGTATACATGCACAAAGTCTACGTAATTTACCATCCACTTTCCACAGTCGTCACAACAAATTATTAATGAATAAGCTGGAAATGACGTTCATATACTTAAAATCAATATCCATTTATGCAGTTACATATTATGTTATGTTTTTGATAATGGATTTGCCAAAGGACCGCGAGTCATAGAATTTCACAGGAATGGTAGCAATTCCCACTAGCCCGCCAGCTATGGTAAAAAGCCAAACTTGAGGAAGAATAGTGGCGGAGAGTAATCATGAGAATCCGCATAATAAAATATAGTGAAGGCGAGGCAGAGAGCAAACTTTTGATTCCTTTGTTCCTCTCATGAGTTTGAAGTTCTTGACTGACAACTTTTGTCACACACTTAGAGTGTTCTGAAGTAAATTCTCTATCATTTAGCCCGTACCAACGAATGAAAGCACTCGGGCGGCAGCATGGCTGACGATCCAACTCTGTTCCATGTCTTCCTTCATTTCCCTACACATACACAGACTGCATGATGATATGGACCTCGGTAATCGGACGTTAAGCAGGGAATTCTCATGCATGAACCACACCCTTCCGCCGTGTTATCATTAAATGGAAGCTGTACAGATCTCACTGTTCAAACTTTTTAACACGTTGTGCATACATGCACACCGAAGGAAGGACAGCAGCAACAGTGGTTGGGAGTTGTCTGCGCGATAAGACACGTGGTTTCAGTATAACCACGTCTTACATACGGACATGTGGGACGACTTCAAGTTTACAAACTCTTTTTATTGGCTCTAGAGGTAATTAGACTTGAGGTAAAAATAGGCACCACGTACATTGGCTTGAGAGAATCGTAGACTCCATGCTATGTGTACTTGTTGCCATTCACCCTCTCGGCGTTATGCACCACAGATCTGCCGTGTACAGGTAACTGTCAAAGTGTCACACACACCTCGATTAATTTCTCTCCACTTTCCATTCCTATCAAGAAAATTACTTCAGCTTTACAGCGTTTCTCTTTGGGAGTTCCAAAGCAGTATTACGTTTCGTCCTTGTTAAACTTCCTGGCCTCGGACCTATGTCTGGGGGTCGGGTGTAATGAGCAGGGAAGTGGTATGGCAGTTCCCTACGACAAACAAATGTAACTTAATCGTCTGACATCAAGGGATGGGAAGGCAGCTAAATACCAACATTTTTTGGAAGTAAGACACGCTATAGTAAAAGCCATGCTACATATAGCACTATATCCCTTCCGTAGCCGACCCCCATTCAATTTGCCTATAATGTCAATACCACACGAACGAATAGCATGCTACCTTACCCATATCCTGGATGTCCAGTATGAACGAATAACAACTTTCAATTTGAACGCAACCAGTCTTACCAATTCATTTCCCTTCCAAGCTTATTATACCACATGGAAACACTTATTCCTATTGCTCGTGCCAATCTCAATGAGGATTAATGAGCTCGAAAATTGGCGCATATACCTTCACCTATTCATATATCAGGCAAGTTAATCCTTCTAATGTTTGTCATATTTTATACAAAATTACCCTGACTATTTTCAATGAACAATACTAATGGGAACGAGAGAACAAACCCCGCCTCACTTGCCATCTGGAAAATACCACAGAGAATAGCAAAGGCACGCAAAGAAACTGAGCAAATTGCTGGAATATTGTAGACGTTTCTAGTAAATTACATGCAGCCAAAGCCACAAAAATCATTCTTTGTAGGTCGATCTGGCCTATATCACTCGAACCTTGCTTGTCGGCCATTTGTTTAGCAGAGGAACTTTACATCTGGTGTCAACGCTACGGATGATCGGAGCTGAAATATGATGCAAGAGAAATGAGTTGTAGGATGAAAAGCATTCATAAGAAGGTATGTATTGACACCCATTTTGCTAGTATACACAGCTGATCTGAAGCTTTTAACACACAATTTGTTGGGATTGTTTTATTATTGCTACCCTGACGTAAAGTCGCTCAAGCATGGGTTTATTTGTGCTCTCATGAGAGGACGTATTAGAGGATGAAGGTTACAACTGGCTCAAATGTACACCTATCCACACACATATGTTGTAGGGTGAGCATCATAATGGTAAGTGTAACTGAAATCATGACCGTCATCAAAGGAGAATAATGGTTTGGCAACATGAACTCGGAGAGTTTCTAAGGGAGATTTTGTTGCAGCGAGAGGGGGCGGGCGAAAAATCTTATTAAAATCAAGTATATAATTGTTTCCAGAGATATTAAATTCCCCCAAGAACATTTCGGTCCCTTTTCTCACTACTTTCATGAGAATTTGAATAAAATAACAATGATGAAAGTTGAGAGATAGAGGACTTTTCTCATTGAACTTTCACTCCACAATCTTTTGACCCTATCTCATGCTGAGCGGAGAATCAGATAGAAAGAGGCAGACAAACTACTTTGAACCTTGTGCCCCTGCATCTCTTTGTCCTTCGTGTGTGTACGTGTATCCATTTCCATTTGTGAGTTGTTGCTCATCCATCCGGTTGCAAAGTAGACGACATAAGAGGAACAAAAGGGCTAATGACATTTCCATCAGCTTTCTCATTTCTCCCGTCCATCAAATGTTTTGTAATCTCCCAACTGCTTTCACATTCACATGCACCTTCAATGGAACTGTTCCCAGGGAATTTCTCGTATAGTGAGAAAAGAGCAAGGCACCCGAAGCGTGACTGTGTGTACTACCTTATGCTACCCTTAGGTCTTCATGACAGCATGAATCGAGAGGGAAATTCATTTGCAACTCATCTAAATAACCTGCTCGCCTCTTCCACATCCCATGTTCTTCCTTGGTACTTCGAAGTGTGATAAAAAGCTCCCAACTGCCCGCTCTCAGACCTGCTAGCATCTCCATCCGAGTGTCACATGCTAATTCAGATCCAAATTCGTTTTTGGCCATGAATTAAATTCTATTTTCACGCCTCTGAATTTCCTACCCAACTACTTGAGACGTTCATAGTGAGCGGGAACAAAACACGACGGGAGACTTTAAGCTGCTGTAGCAAATTTTTTTCGTCTCTTATGGGCACCTCCCTCATTGGCTTTATGCTTTCCTTCATCAACACCTGCAGCTCCTATGATCCATGTGTTGCATGCTCCCAGAGGTAGCCCAACACATCACTTTGACTTACAAACAAGAGAACTACGTAGAAAAAGACGTGCTTTGCTTACGCTGTACAAATATTATATTCCTGAAAGACGAAGATGGTTCAGGTTAGAATATAACAAGAGTCGTCGTTTTTATAAAAAAAAACGCGACTAAAAAGGCTCGGTTCATTGTCACACATCGAGAAATCCCTCAATCATCACCATTTCCATGAAAATGTGAATGGATTTAAGGAAGCGTTCATTTGATTGTCAGGAAACGACCTCGCCACGTATTTGGTAGATCAACATTGTATAAGCTTGCTGCACTGAGATAGAGCACACAAGTACGTGTCAACTTTTAGGGTCTTGATGGCCTATAAAGTCCTGCCTGGTTTTCTTTCAAGATCGAAAACTGCATAAAGCAATGGAAGAAGGAACTGACGAATGTATATGGAGATGTTGGAATGGATTCAGACTATTTTTTATCCAGAGCAACTCTTTGTTCTCAATGCCTTTACGGGCTCCTCTCCTTAGAACAGATGAGGACTTGAGCTACGTAGTAATACTATCTGCGGCAATTCGTGTGTACTTCATATTGTGTTTTCACAAACCTGATTCATCCAACAATTTTCTCTTTCTTCTTTGCCCCCTCCTCCCCACGCATCGGAAAAACATACAAGTCGGGCACACCACTTTCATCCTTTGCCTAACTTTGTCAATAGTTTTGATAAGAGACAGAGGCGAGGACAGGAAATAATGGGGTCTACCAAGAGGACCAAAAATATCACGTACGTAACTACAACTGCCACCGGAGAACCGTCATTATCGACCAAGGACTTCAAGGCACGTACTGAAGACAATGGCTCCTTGAATACGAGACCACATTTTTATGTGTGTGAGTTAAATTTTTAAAATCAACTTTACCATTGAGCTCTTTTTACAGCACACTGATCGAATGAAAATTGGCCTCAATCAACCGTATGCCTGACATCATTCACAGTACGTATTACCACCCTTATGAGGCATTGTTAGTGTAACCAGCCGCCTCCTCCGCTATGTGCTCTGGTTAGCTATAATGACGTCCGTCTGAAGTGGAAATAATGTAAATGTGTTGGGACTCTAGTTACATCCATATGTCCACATTCCCGTACAGAGGGTCTGAAATGACTTTGACCTTACTTCCCTCCACCACCCTTACAGCATTACTTTCACTTTAATGAATGAATGAATCTATTTATTGATTCGGGCATTTATTTCTTTGGAGTGGGTGGGGATGCTTTCCTTGTACGTAAACTCCTTTTTCCCCAAATCCTCCACCACGCGCTCACTCTTGCCCAACAGATTCCGTTCGCATATAAATTTTAATTTCATCAAAGGAGTCAAGGCTCGGTGAATGCATGCACACGCACAAGAAAATTTACGGGCAGCCATATAGTATTAGCTATCTTTCTTGGTGCCGGTGTAAGCAATGCGTTCTCTTTCTGTTTTAGCTTGCCAGAGCATCACCTTTTACGCTCTTCCTCAAGCCAATCAAAATGGCAGACGTTTACCCTTCATGCATGCTAAACAGGACTGAATGCTTTGGGATCTTCCTCATAAAACCTTTTCTCATGTAGAAGAGAGCGAGTAAGAGGAACTACAACAGGGATGACTGAATGAGTGGGCAGAAGAGAAAAATAGGGCGATGAGGAAGACAACAAAACTGTAGTGGAATAGAAGGAGCCTCATGGCCATGAATCAACAGACAGCATATCCTCCCTGTCATGAACGATTAATGATATTTATGTTCCTCACAGTAAATTATGATAGATCATGGCAAGGGATTTGCCACTCACGAACAAATCAGGCAGCCACCAGCCGTTGGCCGTAGTGAACATTTTCCCTACGCACCCAGTCATTTTCCGCTCTATTCCTAATGATAGGATAATAGTCGACGACAGAAAAAAGACTAGTTGGCTATACATTCGTGTAACTGAACTGACTATTACGTGGCAGTGAGGATCACACATACAGACACCTATGCCGTGCTGTCTCCTTTTCACCCGCTCACACTCACTTACACAATCGAGCAGCTAAACGGGCAGAAAATAAACCATTTCTATTAGAGTAATGGATTGTCTGTGTGAGAGTAGGCGAAGGAAAGTGGTGGTGGTAAATTAATGAATCTAGATTTCGCTCAATGTATTCATACAAGCTTAGAGTTGGAAATGTTGCTGTTGTAGATGTCTGTTAGAGCCCTTGATGAGATTCCAAGGAAATGGGGAATCCAGGGTAAATGCTAGATGTGCATCGGGAAATTCACTTAAAACGTCACACAGTCTGTTTCGTCAAAAAGCACCACGCTACACACAGGCGTCGATGACTAAAGTAAACAGAAGATGCACGATTTGCATGCACAATTTCTGTTTTGATTCTGTCGGCTGTATCACTCCTTGTTGGACGTACAGGCATGGTGCTACATCATGTGACACAAAGCTCGTGTTTAGGTGCGACACAGATAAGGAGGATGGCTGAACAAAAGAGTCTACTGCGAGAATTAATCCCTCCAATAAGATTCTGATGGATGTGCCCCTGTTGATTCAAGTAAATGCGTTCTTGCGTACGTGAGGAAAAAACGAGAGCAGCTACACATTTGAAAATCACACCTAAAATTCACTGTATTCTCTTTCCATTTGGGAAAAAATGTATCCAGATCCCCTAAAGTCCACATTTCCCAGCAAACTTAAAGATACAAAGAGGGAATGAAGATGTCAGTCGTAAACCAAGTAGAAAAAAGGGTGAAAGTTGTGGTGGGAAGGGAGAGATAGGAGTACAGCTGGACACAAAGGCCAAAGTTAATTCTGTTCCTATAAGAGTCAACGTTAGAGCAAATAGTCATTAGCGTCCAACTCAATCCAACTGAGTCATAGACTAGTGCCTGTTTTTCATTTCCAACCTGAATACTGTCCATGATAATAGACATAGGAACGAAACGCACACTAAGAATTACGAGTCTCTCTCCTTCTCTGCAACGAAAAGGTAAGCTGTACAGACAGTGCCACGATTCCCCTCAGAGTTCTCCAAAATCCGATATATCGAGCCATTTCTTACCAGCTCACAGCCTACTGCACATAAGACCTCTGTATCCCCCTCTATTTCCTGTACTCAAGAGCAATGTGCTGTAACGCTGACTCTCGTGAGTACTGAACTCAACGTGTATGCAACAATAATTACAACGCTCACTGTAATGTTAGACTAAATCATTTCTTTAATACTGTCCACGATCAGGTGTTATGAGCGGACCTTACGTAAAGCCAATACATTTCCTGTGCATGCATACAGAGTAGCAATTGTGTGTTCGGAACTCTTTCTCTTTCATCCTATTAGTCAGCACGACGGTAATAAAATAAAACGACTGTATTCTCGTATTTTATACAAGTCTGCGGTCAAAGGAAATCACACGCAACGGCGGGCAAGATTCCTTCAGTTAATACACTCGTTTAGGACAGTGCCATAGCACAAAGACACGACAGACATTTCTGCACTATTACAAAATACAGTGTTCAATCTAATGCTTCCCTATTACCCAAACTATCCGTTACAAGTTGCTCTGAATCACGAATCACAAACGCTCGCGATATCGGTTCCCAATACAAAGACTATCGGCTCACATACAGATGACCTTTTAAGCATAGCTTGTATGCAATTAAACGTGTAGATATGTATCTTTATGCCCCTGTCTTATTCCAACATGCTAATTTAATCTCTAGTGTCCTATACTTTAACATTGCTAAGATGGCAACAATAGTTCAGGTGGAGGCAGTACCAAAACCGAAGATTTCCATTCCATCCCTGCTTCCATACTGAAACATCGACGAAGTCTTGGAGCACAAGTGGAAACAGAAAGAGAAAGTACTGTTTACAGCCAAAGCCAAACTAGTTCCGCAACTACCTTAATTTGTGGATAGGCCTCTGTGACTCAGTCAGAGCAAGTTATATACAAAGAGAGAAAATTGGACGTAGTTGCTCCTGTTGCGGAGTGGATGAGAGAAGGTTGGTTAGGAGGGAAACAGAGAGCGAGTAAGAGGGGTCGTTTATTTTTTCACAAAAACTTACAGCCGCTGTATGTGCCCTCGTACACGGTAAACACATCTGAACGTCGTATGCATTCAGTTTGCCAGGCTGAAGCTGTGAAACAATATCCTTCTCTTTGTGACAAGAAGCGATTCCTCAAGAGCTTGTGGTGAGCTCTGGAGGCGCAGCTTCTCTTACTTTCTGCACCATCAAAATGAGTATTCACCTGAGACGTGACTCGTTAAAGTAGAGATTGGGGAGGCCGATAAAGAACACAGAGCTTTCATATCTTCACATTATTGGTATTCCTGGACAGCCTTTAAAATTCATTTATGGTTCGCCATGATTCTGGATCGATGTGAACCATTGTACTATGAAAGGCCTGTGTAAAAGGGGAGAGAGAGCGCGCGCGGACAGTGACAAATAGGATTAAATTCCCCTTTCAACACATGATAAACGAGAAGTAAGCGAGAGGAGAATGTTAGGCAGGGAAAATGAAATGAAGACAAGAAGAATGAGAGAAAGTGGAACCAGGTTTAGGAGAGCTAGAATGAGATGTATAAGGTGCACTAGTATGTATCTTGTCATTCATCCCAAATCGGGAAAATCTTTCGCTCACTCCGCAGTCCTCACTGACTAGCTGACTGACTGACTGACAACTCTATTGAAATGCGAGCTTAATTTTGATGCACTTAAGCAATGTAGACAGAATATTAGAACATCCCATAAGAGGGAGAAGAACCCTGGGCGGATATGACATGATAAGACATATCCATGTTCAAGGCTATACATTGTTATTAGGCAGTTTGCGCGATATGACGTAGAAATATATACGTCATTGTAAACAGAATTTTAACATAGGTATAGCCATGGGAATTTCACGTTTACGCGCGTTACGTTTGTGTTACGTTGATTTTCGCAAACTGGCTATTATAACCTCTCCTTCCCGTATAATTTATCTTGTTATCAAACAATATGGTGGATAAGCTGGTGAAATTGAGAGCTCAAGATGTGATTATCGTTAAGCAGGTGACATCTCTATCCACTTCTCCGTAGCGAGATAGTAATGCCTTTTATGAAGGCAGGTAAGATTGACAAAGTACTAATGCAAAACTTGAGATTTAATGTGAGAGAGACTTACGGTGACGTAAATGATGGCATCCGTCGAGTAGTCAATCGGGGGTCCAACATGATGGGGAGAAGAAGAGGGAAAATGATGTTTGCCCATTTGATCTCTGCGGGCACGGGTTAGAGCCTCACGGTATAAAGCTGGTAACAAATGTTGATGGTTACACAGACCCGCTTTCCTACAATTCATCCCATAAGCTTCATAATATAAAACAATCAATCGATCAATTTCCGACCTCCTCATTTCCTCCTCTTCGCTATATAACGTATACCTCCGCTCTTGCATCCCACGACACGCTCGACTCATACTTTCCTCTCTGTAAATAACCCTTCCCTCCCGTCTTTGCTATTCCATGTCATTACATTATTAGATTCCAACAAAAAGTCATCATCTTTAACTCTTCGTATCACCCTCCTTTCTTATTCCCGCTCTCTTATTCCTCCAAGCTCCTCTGCAGGTATATTAACTCGGCTTAGTTACATGGAGAGAAGTGAGCTAACCTACGAAGCAGGTTCACCTACAGCGAATGGTGAATACGTTCTATAGATAAATAGGCAGGCACGCACACCAACCATATTAACTTACACTGTCCTTATCTGCTGAATCCTTAAATATTAAAAACTTGTCTATTATAAAGATGAGCATGTGAATATTTCAACTTACTTGGGATTGGTACATAAGGCTTCTTCCGCAGCCACTTGAAGGTTTAAAGTGTCCGGTAAGCCACCGAGGAACATCATTTCCTTTCAAATATCGAGCATGGGGTACCTTCAAAATAGAGGGGAATATTGAAGTACACTTATCTGTAAGTTGGATGCATCTTGTCTATAGTCATAGAACTATATAAAACTATTCTGGCCAGAGACATTTCACCCGACGAGGAAGTCAAAAGGAAAATTGAAGTCAACCTGTCGTCGCTGTTCAGAATAAACTCAAGCTTACGATCTAGTTTTTTTCCCTTGTACACATTTTCGTAGTGAATATTTTCCATTTCCCTATGTTCATTGAAGTGTGAGTGCGTGCGTACTTCCTTCTTTGTTTGTGGCAGATATGTTTGCTCGGTATATGCATACGAAAGAAGAAAGAAGGCTGTGGATACGGACAAAATCCTTGCTCCATTTGGTGTAAATCTCCGGAGAGAATGCAAGTTCGAAGAGTAAGTGACTTCAGAAATTATTCATAAACATAAAGATGCAGTGCACGTGGGGGAACTGAATTGCTACATCATCTTGCGGAGCATATATAGCTCAGGTGCGTTTGCTTTTATGTACCGACCGATGCTCCTACGTAAGATATGGCAAAGCATTTTAGCCTCATTCTCTCCACCTTTCTCCTTTCACCTGGTCCCAACCACTTCTTACCAACCACTCACATTAATGCCACTGCCTCCTGTTCCTTTGTCTTCTTCAGCAACATAGCTCACTCTGTGCCATACCACCAATTTCAATCAGCCAACAAAGGTTTATAAATGTGTGAGATCCTCAGGGCGACTGTCAATTTCAACTTCATTTACTGACTTCCCATTTACCCCATGAAATCATAGTAGAAAAATAGTATCAACAACAACAGGTTGAACGAATGTGGCGATTTTCCCTCACGCAACATACTCCTGCAACCATTTCCTATGCCTATGTGTCCTCATACTCCTTTTCTTTGTATGAGTTTTGTCGAGGAGAAAGAACGGACTATGATAAGTACGTGATGTGTATCACGAGGGATGCATGGGTGTCTACTGTGCACTCATGACACGTTCATATTTTACGTGAACAACTAAACGTCTTACAGTGCGTTAATACTTTATATGACATTGACAAATTCCAGATATTTGCTCACAACAACCCTTAACAACAACAATGACGCCCCCTTACATTTTTATGGGTGCATATCCCAATTGGCTCCTATGTCAGCTTCTACGTAGGGGCTCTAAAATTATGATTCCTCAGGTACAACAGCTGGTTATGGCTCACACAATCAAAAGACGATCCCACTATCACCACTTAATGATATGCTTTCCCCTCACTTTATTCACATGGTCAAACACTGGTGCACATAGAACTGAATTCACGTGTTTTCTCTTCACTGTGGCAAATTTTCTTGTAGTCTCAGCAAAGTTTCACTGGTGGTGTTGAGAGTAGATGCGAGTTCGGAGCAGGACTGCTTGCTACAGGGAGCGAGCTGGTAACGCGCGTCTCCCTCACGACAGACTGTGTATAGACCGGCACAGTGGAACAGGAATGGAACCAGAGCCAGAGTATATATACCTTGAAAGTGTGTGTATTTGACGACGACGGCGGCGGTGGTGGTAGACATGGTGGTGGGAAAAAGCTCTACAAAGGGAGTCAACTTCAGCCTTACCACACATACACACTGACCGAGAAAATCCTGGTTTGTGTAAAAAGTGCGCCGAATCACTTCCCATTCCCCTCGCTTTTGTATACGTAACCATTCAAGTTCATATTTTCCCTCTGTTCACTTCTTTCATCGTTTCTGCCGTTTTGCCTTATTTTTCCCATGAAATCTCGACAGATAACCATAAACTTGATGAAAGAGAGGGGGGATTCGTAACGATCCCCGCCTCTCAAACCCTTTCATTTTCATTAAAATATCCTTCAACGGCAACAACAACAACCAGAATAACAACCGGAAGCTACAAATGTCTCCTGTAGCTTTCAAAGCAACTGACAAGGCGTGGCTTGTCAGCACGGGGAAGAGAGAAAATACCAAGAGGGAAAGAATGTACAAGAGCTAGAGGGTAATTAATTA
Source organism: Deuterosminthurus bicinctus (assembly GCA_034698825.1). Taxonomy (NCBI): domain Eukaryota; kingdom Metazoa; phylum Arthropoda; class Collembola; order Symphypleona; family Bourletiellidae; genus Deuterosminthurus; species Deuterosminthurus bicinctus. Next base: position 169,650 of record JAQIWI010000009.1, read on the forward strand.
TAGAGGCTGGATGCCGTAGCTCTCTTTTGACAAAGTGATGACCTGTTGTTCACTTGTGCGACACAAGCTATTTTTTTGTAACTTTCCTATTAACCCCTTTTCATTCACATGTAAGAATGAATGAGTGGCTGATTGTGTAGCAATAAAAGCCAAAAAATTGGGATTCCAGGATAAAACAGTTTTGCTCTCATCCACAGAAAATGCTCTGCTATTCTTCCGCGGGGAATTCTATCTCTCTCGTCTTCTTTCTGATAAATCTTGTTATTCTATGCATGAATTATAAGAGTGGAGACGAAAAAATATTTTCCTTCCTTTATTCTCGCCTTCCAAATGAAATTTTTTCCTTTTGCTTTGTAGGCGTCTGCATGAGGGAAGATAAGGAGAGAAATTTGGATGTGCAGTACACAACGGGTGTTGCACGTTTGAGTGCTTCAAACTGAACGGTTTTCGCTGAAAAGTTGAAGGTAAACGAGATTTCTCTGTACTATGAGAAATTGCGAAAGAAATAAGCGAATGTGAGTAAGGACAGGAGGGTGGGCATAGTCGGTGGTGGTGATGTTGGTGGATGGAAAAAAGCAAAAGAGCGAAAGTGGTGGAAATTTTCTTTGAAAATATATTCCATATATAAGTTTGACGATGTGTGCACAAGTAATAGAGGGCATGGGAAAAATAGTTATTGACGCCAAACTTCACAATACAGCAGATCCTCTAAGCGTTTATGCTCCTTTGTTCGTTTATTGTTGTAGTGATGTGGAGTACTTTCTAGTCGGAAGCTGTTAGTGCTTGTACGAGAAATTGAGTTCCCATGTATAGTGCACGCCTCCTTAGCTTCAACTTTCCACACTCTATCTACTTTAAGTAAACATGACATTGAATGAGCTGTGCTAATCTCTTTGCACTTTGTTAGAGTAATGACGACAGGTTGTCTGATGATAAAAACGAATAAATGAAGCAACAAGGAGTTGGGTTTACCTTCAAGACTTGTCCTTCAAAAATCATTATGCCATGACTGTCTTCTTAACATTGTAAAACTTCCTAGTCGCATACATGTCAAGTTACCCTCACGGTCTTTCGGGAGAGCAAAGTACAAGTACGTAGGAACTATCATCATCATGAGTGAGACATATACAAGTTGTATAGGACGGCATTAATTGCCCTAGGAGTGAAGCAGTGTGCCAGTCGTGCGGGAGGCTATGATACAAGAAAAGGAAAGACTCCTCACTGGCTGTATCCTTAAGGCAGGCAATATCTTGTTTCGCTCCGTCGGCCTAGTATTGCTTGTGATTTCACGAGATAAAACCAATGTTATTCCTGTTGATGACGGGAGTGGAAAGAGATAGAGAGAGAAAGAGACAGAATCGTAGGGGTAAGATCCTAGGAGAAAAGTCATCAATTTTCTCGCTCCTCTCTCTACTCATGCTGCTGTTTCTTGATGAGATAGAAGGGCGACAAAAGGATTGAGATGAACCTAAAAACACATACGAAGTATAGGCCATTCTTCTTGCTCCCAGTGTAAATTGCAAGATGTAAAGTATAAATGCAAGTGTTACGAGGAAATTTGTTGCTCTATATCGTACCGTAGAGTACAGTTGGTGTGCAGCCACACGTAGTACAAATACGTACAACAAACAGAAGAGCCGAGGAAATTGTCAAATGGAATTAACAGCAGGAATTTGTTCCCACGAGGCGGACAAAATGCGCTTAATGTTGGACAACAGAAGTCAACTTATGACACGGCTATAAAACTAGAGACTCCACACATACAAATTCTCCTGCTGCTCGCCTAAGACCTCACCGCCGTCCCTGTCCTACCGAATTTTCCTTCACCCATTTCCACGATTCCGCACGCTCCTTGACTCACGCTTTATCCCTCCTGCTTCCATATCCCTTTTCTCGTTCTTGCCCCCCTCAGTGAGTCCAAAGTTGGACGATAAAGTAAAAGACTGTACACGATCTTGGCCACGCATCTTCCTGGGACGGTGCCTTCTGTATTCCGGGAAAACGGGTAATGGTAAGCTTTGCAGTGTGCTTTTAGGAAGTTATTTGATGATATAGCATGCCCTGGGTCTGATTGGTCAATGAAGGGGAAAAATCACAGGCTTGTGAACGTAATTTCCTTCCTCATGTCTCTCGGAGATGAGAGGCTTTTTTCACTAACGCATCCGCTACCACCACTATCAGCACCACTATCGTCGTTGTCTTCTTTCACTCGTATCCTCCTCGTCAAGTTCCAGCAGCTTGCTGTGCCATCACCATCATCTCCGAGCATCATAATACACACCATGCACACTCTGCCGATCGCTATGGAGGCGAGAAGGAGATAGAAAAAGAAATAGGATAGCTCCTTGAACTGTATGACTCAATTTCATACAAATACAATCACAGCAAAGTGATTCATACGAGCCCATCTGGAAGTAGGAAATCAGCATCCGTTTATGCTTATAGCCTCCTACACATGTTATAAAAGCTTTTGAAGGGCACATT